>CM060328.1:12828385-12830885 GCA_030674155.1 Stramonita haemastoma | reverse complement strand
CAAACAGACAGACAAATAGAAAAACAGACAGACAAACAGACAAACAGTCAAACAGACAGACAGATAAAACAGACAAAGCAGAGAGAAACAAAAGATATGTTTACACATGTTCGCAAGGATAAGACGAAATCTTCAGACGTTGCGACTAATAAAACGAAACCACACACACAGAATTCATATACACAAGCATGCCAATAAATAATAGCAAACGTCAACAACAAGAACACACACACACACACACACACACACACACACACACACACACACACACACACACACACACACACACACACACACACACACACGCAGCAGCAGCAGCAGCAGCAGCAGCAGCAGCAGCCGCTACACACAATACACAAAGGTATCAGATGCCATTGGCCTGTCTTACAAGCCCTACACAAGGTATCTTATAATTTGCAGCTGGGGGTTGTTTGTTTTTAGTGAGGGTTTTGTTTTCAAAGTCCAAGTACAAGTCAGGAACACTTTAATCATCCCATGAAGGGCAATTACAACACTGACAGGCATATAATTGATAGGAATCATAATCATCTCGAAAAGACATAAGAAAGTTACGTTACATATTGGTCTAAATATTCCTAAATAACTTTAAATAAAAAGAATACAAATAACACACATATATGCACGCACGTATGCACGCACACACGCACGCGCACGCATGCACGCACGAACACACACAAGCAAACAAACACATACGCATGTACGCACGCAACCACATACACACACACACACAAACACACACTAACAAACACACACGCACATACACACACAAACAAACAGCCAGACAGACAGACAAACAAACACACAGACAGACAGATACAGACAGACAGACAGACAGACAGAGACTGACAGACAGACAGAAAAACAAAAACAGCCAGACAGACAAACACAAAAGCAGACAGACAGACAAACACACAGACAGACAGACAGAGACAGACAGACAGACAGAGACAGACAGACAGACTGACTGAGACTGACAGACAGACAGAAAAACAAAAGCAGCCAGACAGACAAACACAAAAGCAGACAGACAGACAGACAGACAGACACAGACAGCATCATCTCTCACCTGACTTGCCCACTCCCAAAGCCCCACCATGGCGATGTTGTATTCAGGGGGGGTGCCGTTAAACCGGGACTGGTGACCCAAACCTCTCCGCACGTTCATTGTCATGGCAACACAGGTCACCCTCACTCAACCTTCAACCCTTTTAACCCTCAGCTCTCAACCCTAAATCCTCAACCTTTAACCCTTCAATCCTCAGCCCTCAAAGTTCCTCTGCACTTGTTTCTTCAGCTTCAGTCTCTCTTTGTTCAGTTCAGTTGTTTTATTTTGTGTTGTGTGTTTCAGTTTTGCTGAAATGTCTTGAATTTTATCACCTCCCGTTGGATTTTTTTTCACACAGAAAACCAACAGTTTTGGAGGGTTTTTTTGTTTTAGGGGGGTTGTTTTGGGTTTTGTTTTGTTTTGGGGGGGTTGTGCTTTTTTGTTTGTTATTATTTTTGTATTTGTATTTTTCTTTCTTGTTTTGTCACCTAAATACAGTTTTTTTTCCTACACGTTCATGATTTTCATGTATTCACCTTTTTTTTCTGTTGTTGTTGAGTTATGTTGTTTCTGATTGTTTGCTGCTTAAATAAAGTAGTTGTTTTTCTACACGTTCATAATGTTCATAATTATGTTCAACTCTGCTTGGTGTAGTCAACTATTGAAATATAAACGGTGAAGTGTATGGTTCATTTTTTATTTTGTTTTGCAAGTTTTAGTCCCCGAGAGAGTTTCTGAGCATGGAAAATTGATTGTTCTGGTTCAGAAAACAGGTCAAACACTAATGTGAATGGCTTCCTTTAACGGTAGTGTTTGTTTGTACTTAGTGTCTGAACACCAAAGTTTCTTGATAGTCTTTCAAATTCTGGACATACACTAACACTTGTAGTTTCTTTCAGATTCTTCTCCAGTCATAATCCAAGGATACTTTTCGGCAAATTCTGATGTTTTTTTGAACAGGTATGTTATTTTTTTTAGTCGATCACACTGATGACTGGAAAATGTCAATGTTTGTGACACTGTAAGATCATTCTGAAAATGAGCCACACCTCTGCTGTAGGAGGAGTAGTAGTAGTAGTAGTAGTAGTAGTAGTAGTAGTAGTAGTAGTTTGTAGTAGTAGTAGTAGTAGTAGTAGTAGTAGTAGTAAAACCAAAAGAGAATCACTGCAGGTTCATTCGAGGTTCACGGCCAGGAATGCAAGATTTAATTACCTCAGGTAAACAACAACCCCCCAAAAAAAGACAGGATAAAACTCTCCACTCCACTTCTCCTCTTCCTTTTTCCCTCAGTAGTAACTCATTCACCAAACAAAACACACACAAATCCCGCGCCTGCGCAGCTGGAGCTTCCTGTTACCACACTTCCGGTCACGTGTTTTTTCAGCGTAACTGGAGGTTACGACATGGCGTTGCCCGGCCAGACCTGAAACAGAT
>CM060328.1:12820885-12823385 GCA_030674155.1 Stramonita haemastoma | reverse complement strand
TTTGACAGCTGGTAGACATCAAGTTGTTAAAAACTGTAAAAGAGAAATGTTTGGAAACACCTTTGACAGCACATCTTTCGTTTAAATTATTCCTTCAAAAAGTCACTGCACTTAGATATCTTGCAAAGGTAAGAATAAAAGAACATAAATAATGTAGAAAAAATATAGGTACACGAAAGAAAAAAGATTAGACAGCATGAAAGAACGAGAGTGCATAAGGGAATAAATGATGAACCATATCCAATCCAATAATGCTGTTTTATAGCCCCGCCGACCACACAGGCCATATCGGGGCTGTCACCTCATTGAATTTTAAATCTCAGAATAAAACTGTGCAACTATATACAGATTAAAAATGAAACGATAATGAAACAAAAGATTTCAATAAAAATGATAATAAAGAAACCATGGGAGAGAACACGATCACAGACATAGATACATAAAGGCAAAAACCTTGCAGGCAAACACCTGTTTATGAAGGGGGGGGGGGGGGAATTAAACAAAAAAGCAATTAACTAAAACTGCACATCCTTGAAAGAATCAAAACAAAAGTTTTGTGAGATTTTTTATGTCAGCAAAGCGAAAAAATCTAAGTTAACTCTTGTTATGGTTTGAAATGTGATTAAGGCTGTCTACTTATGATGTATACAGTATATTGAATAGACAATGTTTACACTAAATTAATATTATCAAGTCTGTCTACTTATGATGTATACAGTTTATTGAATAGACAGTGTTTAAACTAAATGTTATCAGAAGACCGGGTAATTATTATGACAAAATACAGTAACGTTTGTGGCCTACTACATGTTTTCCAACAATAGTTGACGAAAGTTTCTGAATTCATCAATTATTCTCCTCTTGGACACATTTTCTTAGGGAAAGGTAATAAGGCCTAATTACGAAATTATGACCGTAAGCTTTAGAGCTGGGGTTTCTTTTATTTTTGTAGCGTATGAGAGAGGGAAGGGGGGCTTACAGGATATCTCAGTGGTCAGAGCACTTGCTTTTCCAAAGCTTAGCTTAAGCAGCATTGAATATGACTGTCTTTTGGACGGGTGATTGTTCATGCGTTTGGCTTCAGTACAGTCCTTCAGTTCACCCAGGTAAGGTAAGGTAAAGCAGTGAGGGAGAGAAGAGATGGATGCAACTCTCAAGATGCTGACCCATAGAAAAGCTAAAGCCTCAGGCACCCAGCTTCCAAAATAAATGATCGCTAAGTTTTAGAGACACTTGTACCTAAATAAACAATTAACATGAAAAAAAATAATGATAATGGCGAGCTCAGCATCCAGAGTTCATCTCACCACTCGAATGAAAGACTGTCCACAGAAGACCAGTATATGACAGCAATTCAGAGCGGTGCCTGGCAAACAACTTCTTCAACAGTTAAGGCAAAAAAATCAAGAAGTCAAGTCAAGCTGCAACAGTTAAAGAGACATTTCTTGGTTGCTCTTTCTGTAAGCCTGTCTCCCCCCCCCCCCCCCACCTCCAACCTCTTCACCTCCTCAACCCCCCCCCCCCCCCCCCCCAACTATCTGCCATCATCATCATTCATAAAAATCACGCATTACACAAAGCCAACAAACAAACAACAACAACAAACAAACAACAGAACCAAAAAAAAGACAAAATAATCGCCTACCTCAGACTGAATATTATATGTATACACACACAACGACACACTGAGACAGGACCGAAGAGCGTCTCTGCATCAGCACCCGAACAAGCGTAGCGAACTAGTTGTATGTAGTAGGCCTAGTCTAGCACTCTCGCAGGAACGTATGTATGTATGTGTGTGTCTCTCTCGCTCTCTCCTCTCTCTTGTCTTCTCTCTCTCTTTCTTTTAGGCCTACTCCTCCTACCACAAAAACATATTCACGCGAACTTCAGCGGTAGCAGCAGCAGCAGCAGCAGTGGCAGTGGCAACAGCAGCAGTAGTAGCTGCACTAGCCTAGGCACTAGCAAGGAGAGTTCGTCTGAAAGCGACGGCACTTTGCACTCTCAGATATACTGGCACATCTGGACACACACACACACACACACACCACACACACACACACACACACACACAACACACACACACACACACACACACACACACACACACCACACACACACACACACACACACGTTGATGTACCTTGCCTGCTTCCTTCAGGAAAGAGAGAGAGAGGGGGGGGAGAGAGAGGAGGAAGGTGCGTAAGGAAGAAGGTGGATGATTTTGGGGGGGAGGGGGGGGATGGGAGGGAGAAGATAAGAGGGAGGGAGGTACAAGGTGAGACAGGGGGAAGAGTGTATAGTATGTATGAGGAGTGGTGAGAGAGAGGGTGAATGGGGGTCAGACGAGGATAGAGGGAAGAAGGAAAGAAAGAAAGAAGGAAGGAAAGAAAGAAAGAAAGAAAAAGAAAGAAAGAAAGAAAAGAAAGAAAGAAAGAAAGAAAGAAAGAAAGACAGCCGGAAAGGGGAAGAAGATGAGAGAGAGAGAGAGAGAGAAAAA
>CM060328.1:12778385-12788385 GCA_030674155.1 Stramonita haemastoma | reverse complement strand
GTTCTCCTGGCTTTTATCTCTACTAATGAGGTGTGATAACATGTTTTATATAGCTGGCATTAGTGCAGAAAAGATAAATTATTTCTTTTCTACATTTTTCTCTACCTCACCCCTTCAAAATTTTACAAAGCCTCAATTGTTTGACGTAATCACGGGGAAGTGATGTCACTGTGATAAAGTGAGCTTATTGACGTCAGCTTATTAAACTGGCTCATTGACAGATTGTGTAAACTGGCTTTTGATGACGTCAGCTTAATAAACTGGTTCATTGACCTCAATTTGTGACTGGCTTGTTAATGACATTAGCTTATGTAAACCAGTTCATTGATGTCAGTTTGTGTCTGCTTATTAATTACATCAGCTTATGTAAACTGGCTTGTTGACATTAACTTGTGCAAACTGGCTCATTGACATCAGCATATGTAAACTGGCTCACTGATGTCAGCATATGCAAACTGGCTTCTTGACATCAACTTGTGTAAACTGGTTCATTGACATCAGCTTATGTAAACTTACGCTCATTGGGCCCTTTAGAATGAGAATGCTTGGTGTCCATTGGCAATTCCTCGCAACATTCAATATGAAACTTTCAGGTATATGGGGCTTCACACCCTACCCTAGGGGTTATACAGAATATGGACTCTTGTCTCACTCATCACGTACAGAATATGGACCCTGTCTCACACATCTCATCTGGGAATCATTGTGAGACTGGAAGTGCACACAGTAATGGATGAGAAGTTTTCGTTTTGAGACTGTTATGAAATACTTCATCATTATTGGAAGCTATACTCCGATGACAAGGCATTTTCTTTCCTTTGATGGAGAGAACATGTGAGAAGAAAGGTGACCATTTGCCGCCTTGGCTTCAGTATAGTCCCCCAAGTTCACCCAGCTGTAAATGGATACCTGCCCGCTTTAGGGTCAGGGAAGGTAAAGCAGCGAGGGAGAGGAGATGGCGTCGCCCTCAATATGCTGGACCCTAGAAAAGCTGAGGTCTCTGATGCCTTGCTACCCTACGACCACCTAGGTTATGGGACACCTTTGCGTTTACCTTTTACCAGTGAGAAGAGATAGGTGCCACCCCTGGATAATCTGAGGCCTCTGACGCCTCGCTTCCCAACGACAGCATAGGTTATGGTAACACCTTTACTGTAACCTTAATGCAGGTTGTTATGCTAAGAGTTCGTCATGGATGAAGACAATCCCAACAAACCATATCAAAACATAACATTTTAATGACTGTAGACCTTACTCCTTTACTTCCATCAATAACTGACACAAGCTGTTAGGCCTGGGGCGGTATCTTCAGATTATATAATAATCCCCACAGTGTGTCTTTTTCTGTGAAATGGGGGCCACTTCCAGTGATAAAAAAAATACTCCATAAATATCTGCAGAGTAGCATTTTAAAACGATAAAAGGGGGCCATGTGGCAAAACCCGAGAAGGGAAAAGAGATAGTGGTATCGTTCCCAGGTTGAAAAACTCAGAAGGAAGCGTTAAGATGTTGCGAATGATCCTACAAACACTTAAAAAAAAGTGTAGTGCTGTGTTGGTGCACGTGACGTCCGGTGAGGTTGAAATATGGGTCAGTGTACCGACTTATGAGACATTAACCCCTATTGTGTTGTGTTGTGTTGTGGTGTGGTGTGTTGTGTTGTGTTGTTGTTGTTGTTGTTGTGGTGGTGGTGGTGGTGGTGTGTTATGTTGTGTGTGTGTTATATTGTAGTGTGTGTGTGTGTGTGTGTGTGTGTGTGTGTGTGTGTGTGTGTGTGTGTGTGTGTGTGTGTGTGTGTGTATGTGTGTGTGTGTGTGTGTGTGATGTTGTACTGTATGCTATGTTGTAGTGTGTGTGTGTGTGTGTGTGTGTGTGTGTGTGTGTGTGTGTGTGTGTGTGTGTGTGTGTGTGTGTGTGTGTGTGTGTGTGTGTGTTCAAATTCACTTAATTTCTTTTCACAAGTGTGTGTGTGTGTGTGTGTGTGTGTGTGTGTGTGTGTGTGTGTTGTGTGTGTGTGTGTGTGTGTGTGTGTGTGTGTTTCAATCAGAAAATTTCTCCACTGCGCTAATTAAAAGCCTCCAAGTCAGTTTTCATTATTTTTAGAATTTTCTTCAGATCATTACCATTACAATTATCATCATCACCACCACATGTATTTGCTTAAGATAGATTGTAGTATTAGCTGAAACAGCTTGCTTTCCTTGTACTAGTAGTGCTAACAGAAGAAGAAGAAGAAAAAGAAGAAGAAGAAGAGGAAGAAGTAGCAGCAGCAGCAGCAGCAGCAGTAGTAGTAGTAGTAGTAGTAGTAGTAGTAGTAGTAGTAGTAGTAGTAGTAGTAGTAGTATAGCAACAGCAGCAGCAGAAGTAGTAGTAGTAGTAGTAGTAGTAGTAGCAGCAGCAGCAGAAGCAGAACCAGTAGTAGTAGCAGAAGCAGAATATGTAGTAGTAGTAGTAGTGGCAGCAGCAGCAGCAGCAGCAGCAGCAGCAGAAGTAGTAGTAGTAGCAGCAGTAGCAGCAACAGCAGCAGCAGCAGAAGTAGAGGTAGTGATCGTAGTTGCAGTAAACATAATGCAAAAGAAGCATAGCGCAAAGAGAGCAGAGAAATGGCAATCTTCTTCCACTTTTAATTAAAGAGGCGTGCACAGCAATTATCCCACCAGTTAACTGAAGAGTGTAGAAGGAGGGACACTTATGCACGTGCTAACTGGTTTAGCCTGCCCTGAAAATGTAGGTCAGGAAAAAAATAGCAATTTAACTGTGCACCTCCTCATTACAGCTAGCGCAGTTGGTTCTGTGAAGACAAAGAGACATTTCTCTTCCCTTCCCTTTAATGTGTCTGGGCTCTTCACGGGGTCCTCTTTTAAGGTTCTAAACTGAATACTTCGGTTTTTTTGTTTGTTTCATCCCAGAAACGGTTTTATTGGTTTTAACAGTTTAACGTTTTCCCTTTTTGATCTCTACAGTATTTTGAAATTCTTCTCCTTCGTTGTTGAACGCTCAGACTGCAACCACCATTGTCTGTCATATGAGCGAAAATGTGTTGCGCTGCTGTTAAATGCCTGACAAGTCAGGCCCCGCGCGTCTGACATCAGCATTGGAAAAACATATAATCTTTTAAAGTCATTCTGGAAAAAGGCATACAGGATACTGGACCGAGAAGGCAGAAAAAAAGACAAGGGATGAGGTGACAGGAAGAGAGGGAACAAGGCAGAAAGAAAGAGAGGGATAGAAAAGCGGGAGTTTCTAGCACAGTATTTTCAGAAGGTGGAGATGCTATTTATACTGACAGGTCCCCGGCTTCCCTTCGAGGGATTTTAAGGTTCTAAACTGAATAATATTACTTCCATTTTTGTTTCATCCCAGGTGTTTTGATTGGTCTGAAAATCTCACCATTTTCTTTTTTCTTTTTTCTTTTTTTTCTTTTTTTTAATCTCTGATATAGTTCAGAATGGTTTCAGCATCTTATAACTTAAAAAAAATATTTCCGATGTATCTCTGATTGACGAATGTTTTTTTTTTAATCATTACAATTTCTAAACTATGTGTGATTCATGAAATCATTGAAACTATTTTTGGCCAAAACCTCATTGATCAAAATTAACATTTAAAGAATGTTCAGAAGCAATTTCATAGTTTGAGGGAAAAAAGTCAAACACACTGTGTGTGTGTGTGTGTGTGTGTGTGTGTGTGTGTGTGTGTGTGTGTGTGTGTGTGTGTGTGTGTGTGTGTGTGTGTTTAGGCTATTTAGTTGGGATTTTTTGTTTTGTTCCTGAGCTAGAGCTTCGAGGTTCATCAGTGGTGAGATTTTCAATTCTGTTTTAACTTCAGTCAGTGCTCTACTTAGTTTGTACCTACAGTAGTAGGTAAAGGTGTCCCATAATCTATGTGGCCACAGGGGAGCGAGGTATCAGAGAACTCAGCTTCTGTAGGGGCCAGCATATTGAGGGTGGCGCCCATCACCTCTCCCTCGCTACTTTACCTTCCCTGACCCTAAAAAGGGCCGGAGCCCATTCACAGCTGGGTGAACTTACACTGTCGAAAATTAATTTGATTTAGATTTTTTTTCTGATTCTAACCCAGGGTCAAGGGTACCAGTCAGAAGGAGAGGAAAGTGTCTACGTGCTGAATCCAACGTTCTCAAGTCCAACAGCTGGTTCAGCAGCAAGAGCAACGCTGAGCAGAAGACTTGTTTTTATCAGCAACCATTCCAGTCAGCAGCCCCTGAAATATCTACAAAATATATATAGCAGCAGTCATAATCATGTCGCCATGGGCTCTGGTTCTGTTAAATGCTGTGATAAATTACTTCCCCCTGACGTATTCTAAATTATCAAACTGACTCAACACGGGATTTAAAAAACGCCACCTGGCCAGAAACTGGCTGTGGAAAGAGATAGGGGCCGTTACTCTGGATAGGGGCAAGGTCAGCGACGTAATTCGCTGACAACAAATTAAATACTGCATACTGCGTGTTGGGGGGGGGGGGGGGGGGGGGGGGGGGGGGGGGTGTTTGTTTGTTTGGGGGGAGGGGGTGGGGGTGGGAGGCTGTTTTTTTTTTTTCTTCTTTTTTCTTTTTCAATAAAATTTGTTCATTGTTCATTATTCTTTTCGCTCCTTGGCTAGAGCTCTGAGGTTCACCAATGCTGAGATTTTTAAGTATGCACCTGTTTTTACACACCATTAATGCAGCTGCATTCCCACCCTGGGGATGGTGTCTAAACAGCACACCTGTGTACATGTATGTTTGTCTGTTATTTTTTTGTAATTTTGTGATCCCTGCCTACCAGTACGAAATAGACTACACTTCTAAAAGAAGAAGAGGTTTTTAACTTATAGGCAAAAATGTTTTGCGCGCGATTGCACACAGGGCCTCGGTTTATAGTCTCATCCAAAACACTTTTGGGAAAACAGGAGTCAGTACTTATGTTACCTCCGGGGCAAATTTCTCTAAAAGCGCTCTGATTTGTTTGCTTTACAAGATTCAGTGCTATAAAAATGCCATCTGTTATTATTATTATTATTGTTATTGTTGTTATTATTATTATTATTATTATTATCATCATCATCATCATCATCATCATCATCATCGTCGTCGTCGTCGTCGTCGTCGTCGTCGTTGTTGTTGTTGTTGTTATTATTATTATTATTATTATTATTATTATTATTATTAAAACAGGTGCCTCCGTGGTGGCTCGATTCCCGAGTGCCGTCAAATTCCACGAGTGCAAACACTCTAACCACTAGGGCGATCCCACCCTCACTGCTTGTTTAACTAAATAACAGGCGTGCACGTGATGGCCTTATCTGTATTATTTTTGTGTTTAATTCTGAATGTAGGTCAGCACAGGTAGGGTAAGCAAGGGCAGGGCAGTGGCTGGTAAGTCAGTGGACCCCCTTGGTTGATGCCAGGGAGCAGACGCCTGGCATATGTCATTACCTCCCCACAGTTTTTACCCTCTACTCTTGTTTGATAATCAGATTGGGAATGTTGCTTTGCTTTTTTTCCTCTCTCTCTCTCTCTTTCCTTCTGAACACAAACTATTTAATGTGGACACGTTGCATTTTTCAAATGCTGAGGTGAGAAGATATTAGTGCAGGTGCCGGCCCTCCCTGCAGTGAAAACTGACAGGTTTTTGTTGTTGTTGTTGTTGTGTGGTTTTTATAATTATTGTTTTATCTTGTTATCACTTTATGCATTCTAAAACTTAGCGTTTGATTAATCTAGCCTTTGCTTTTACGAAAATCACCATAGAAAAGCAGGTATTCGCATCTTGTAGATGTATCGAGTCTATTCTTCTCTCCTTTGCTCTCCTTTATGTAACCTCAGATGTGTCTGGATAAAATAATGGCATGTCCTTTACGGGTCCTTTCGTGGGCCGTGCAGCTTGGTTTGCAGGGTTATCTCAGTCGGCCACACAATTTTCCTCAAGTTGCTTTATAGCTTGTACCTCTGAAGGATGTACTCGATCCCCGGGCCCTGAAATTGCAAGTGCAACGCTGTAACCACTAGGCTATTCTCCTCCTACACACACACACCTTTTACCTTACAGTGCATTAAAGACTCATTACAACTATCATTTTTGTCATTATCAGTAGCAACTGAAGCATCATCGGCATAACCAACTGTGTCCTGAGAAACACACAATGAATGAATATAGGGCTGACTTCTCTTGTTAGTTCGCCAGTGCTGTTACATAAGACTGATAAGAACCATTCTGCTGTTTTGTAAGAACCATTCCCCCATTTTCCTTTAAAATACTTCATGTGTGCCATTGTATGAGAAGAGAGCCATCAGTACTAGTAAAGGGTAAAGGTAGAGGTTTCCCATAACCTATGTGGTCGTAAGGGAGCGAGGCATCAGAGACCTCAGCTTCTCTAGGGGACAGCATGTTGAGGGAGGCACTCATCTCCTCTCCCTCGCTGGTTTACCTTCCCTGACCCTAAAGAGGGCAGGTACCCATTTACAGCTGGGTGAACTGGGGGAACTGTCCTGAAGCCAAGGCGTGCAAACGGTCACCCATCCAATTGGCAGTCACGCTCGACGCTGCTTAACTTGACTGGGGAAAAGTGAGCGCTCTGACCACTGAGCTATCCCGTCCCCAGTACGAGCAAGTCATACTAAAAAAAAAAGTGTAAAGTTTCCGCTGATGTTTCCACATTCTGGGTAACCAGAACACCAGTCTACCACTCTTTTAAAGAAACTAGAAGGTGAAGAGAGGAAAAAAGAGTTGCTCAACGGCTGTGCTGAAAATCAAAAGATGCCAACACGCTTACTGTATGTAATGGCTTGAGTGAGAGAGTAGTTGTGCTTATTAACGCAAATTGGTTTCATTAGAAAGTTGTCTGGGAAAACTGACTGCACTGACTTACACCAGCATTTGCTAGTGCTACAGAACCCTTTCCTTCTATCTGTCCATGCTTACTGCGTCTGTCTGGAGTTTGACATCGTGCATCCTCCTCCTTTCACCTGATGCAGAGGGCTGGTTGTCAAGTCATCCAGAATGCCCTTGCAGTCCTGAAGACTACAAGATAAGTAATGTATGTAAACATGGTGCTACATGGCACATAATTTAGGATATTGTTTTTGTGTTCGTGTTTTAATCTGTGAGCGTGCTTACCCCTTGGATGGGTGACCTGTTCGTGCGCCTTGGTTTCAGCACAGTTCCCCAGTTCATCCACTTGTAAATGGAATAACTGCTCTCTTTAGGGTCAGGGAAGGTAAAGCCGCGAAGGAGGTGAAATTGGCGCCACTTTTAACGTGTTGACCCCATGAGAATTTGAGGTCTCTGACATCTCACTTCCCAACGACCACACATGTTATGGAAAGATCTTTACCTTTTTTACTTTTGATCTTTAATGAATATTGAAAGCAAACTTCTCCAAAATATCAAAATCTGACAACATACATTTATCAAGGCAGCATATCTGTTGACATTTTTGGCACCAACAAAATGTCTTGATGCTTTCTTGCCAAAAACAAAGTGTACATTATTTTTATTTATTTTTTTTTTTTTTTTTGGGGGGGGGGGGGGGGGTGGATGCACGCACCACTCAAAATGTTTGATGTTGTTTCTTTTTTAGTTAATCATAACATTCCCAAATTATACTCATTCAATGAAATCAGACATGCAGACCTGGCACAAACCTGGGATGTGGAGATAAGAAGATTGCTGCAGCCCACTGAGAAAACATGGCCAGGTAACAGGCTGACTGCCATCACACGAAGTAACCCTGAATGGCGTAATTCTTCTGCACGTGATGACCGATACTCTCTCCAGGCAGGCTGGGGAGCTTTGGTGCTCTGTCTTGTAGGTCATGGCCTACTTTCTTTTTGTAATTATCATGCTTTCTGTTTTAAAAGCGTGGGCTGGGGTTTTTTTTTGGTTTTCTTTGTTATTGTTGTTGCTGCTGCTGTTGTTAGTTTTTTGTTTTTGTTGATATTACTACTGCTGCTGCTATCATCATCATCATCATCATCATCATCACCATCACCATCATCATCATCATCACTGTTGTTTGTTGTTGCTGCTGCTGCTAGCTATCATCATCCATCATCATCATCATCATCATCATCATCATCATCATCATCATCATCATCATCATCATCACTGTTGTTGTTGCGGCTACTGCTGCTACTGCTGTTGCTGGTAGCAGCAGCAGCAGCAGCAGCAGCAGTAGCAGCAGCAGCAGCAGCATTGCTGTTACTGCTGTTGCTCTCGTTGTTTAGAGAGGTTCAGACTTTTTACAGCACCATCAATTAATCATCTCCCTCTTCCTCCTCATCGTTGTTTTGATAATTTCATCACTTTGGCTTTATTCATTTGTTCATTCCATGTCCATCTGCTCTTCACATGTGGTTCCGTTACAAGACAATCCACAACGTTCAAACTAACCCAATAATTATTAGCATCATTACCTTGTCAGCGTGCTTACAGTCATCACGTTGTGTTACCACCATGAGGGCAGAGGTGTCACAGAGTATGTTCGTTATCTGCTGCCACACAGTGCCAGGGGAATCTCAAATATGCATCGCACTATTCTGATCATGAGCTGAGCAGTATAGTGGTAGGAAAACAACTATGCTATTGTGATACATGTTATGGTGTGAGGCTAAGGTGGATTTCAATGCTTTTATGTCAACGCTTGACAAATGGAGCATATATTTAACATTCTGTCAATTCATGAATCAATGAATGTGTAAATAGATATACAAACAAAACCATAAATACATGAACAAACAATATATAAATTTTCTTCTTCTTCTTCTTCTTCTTCTTCTTCTTCTTCTTCTTCTTTCTTCTTTTTTCTTCTTCTTCTTCTTCTTCTTCTTCTTCTTCTTCTTCTTCTTCTTCTTCTTCAAATTCTTCTTCAAATTCTTCTTCTTCAAATTCTTCTTCTTCTGGCCTATGTGGTCGGCGTGGCTACAAGCAACATCATTGGATTGGTCTTCTTCTTCTTCTTCTTCTTCTTCTTCTTCTTCTTCTTCTTCTTCTTCTTCTTCTTCTTCTTCTTCTCCTCCTCCTCCTCCTCCTCCTCCTCCTTCTCCTCCTCCTTCTACTCCTTGTCCTCCTCCTCCTTGTCCTCCTCCTCCTCTTCCTCCTCCTCCTTCTTCTTCTTCTTCTTCTCTGCATCCGTCTCCTCCTGCTCCTCCTCCTCCTCCTCCTCCTCCTCCTCCTCCTCCTCCTCCTTCTTCTTCTTCTTCTTCTTCTTCTTCTTCTTCTTCTTCTTCTTCTTCTTCTCTTCAAACGCTTAGGCAGCTACTAATGTTGTCTATCATATAGGCGAAAATGTGTTGTGCTGCCATTAAGTGCCTCACAAGTCATGCCTAGAACACCCAACTTGGGTAACAAACAGAATAAATTGTCATCTTTTCAGACTTTATGGGGAAAAGTTAGAGAACGGACCAAGAAGGCAGAAAATAGACAAGAAGGAGGTGACAGAAAGAAAAGGAACAAGGCAGAAACAAAGAGAGGATAGAAAACGAGTGAATTACTTGCACAGAATTTCCAGAAGGTGGGGGAAACTATTTATACTGACAGGCGCCCCAGCATCCCAACAGGATAATAAATGAATAAAGAACTCTTGAAAAAGTTGAAAGCGTTGAACAAATAAATGAATAAATACAAAAACAGAAAAATAGATAAGATAAATGAATTAATAAAATTGGGCTCTATCAAAAGGTACTGGTTGGCATTCTCTTCAAAAAAGTAAAAGGCCACATATTTCAACCCCAACAGGCACATGAACACAAACAGTGCAGTTACCACTGTACACTTAATGACCTGATATTTCCTGAATGTAGGTTAGGAGAGCTAACCACATTAAACTTGAAAGTAATACATCGCTTTTTAACTCACTTATGTAGTGAAAGGCAGTCTGTGTTCTCTTTGTTAACTGAGATCAAACACAAACAACTTTCCCAGCACTTATCAGAATCATTAGGCTAACTGAGTGTTAAAAAACATATTCAGGACTCTTGTTGAAATCTTCTTTCTTCTCC
>CM060328.1:12765885-12768385 GCA_030674155.1 Stramonita haemastoma | reverse complement strand
TGGGTTCTTTTGATGGGCACAAGTTCCAACACGGGTCTGATCTGTTCAGGTTGTTTAGTCTGCGACATTTAGTTCATTTTACCCTCAAACTGAGAAGAAGAGAAAAGGTTGGGGAAAGTTAACTCAGAGCCTCAGGGTTTGCTTGTTAGGCAAGTGAACGTCTAAACCGTTCTTCCGCCCTTCTTCTGGATATAACAACGGTTTAACATAACATTGGCCTTGGCACTTAGTTTATATCAATAACTGTTAAAGCCTATTTGGCCTTCTGAGTCCTACTTGCTTGCTGTTACCACCTAGGCTTTTTTGTTAAAACCTTTGGCTTTCTGGGTCCTAAGGTCCCTTGCTTGCTGTGCCACCTAGACCTTTCGTGGCTTCTTTAGTCTTGTCTTTTGATAACAAATATGACATGGATATTCTTGGTCGTACTCTCAGCAGACGTGGCAAAAGTGGAAGTAGCAGAATTAATTGTTGGCTATATTTGCTCCAGTAACAGTAATGCTATGGTAACAGTAGTAGTAATAATAGTACAGTGCAACTCCATATTCTTCCAAGACTGACGGATGCCTGCTAATTATAGTTGTAATAGTAGTAGTAATAACAGCACCAGTAGTGAATGAAGTAGTAGTAGTAGTACCGTAAAATCCCTAGCATAAGCCCACCATCTAGCAAACGCCCATCCCCCACTTTGGGCCAAAAGTTGTGCACAGGGGTAACTACCTAGCAAACGCCCAGCCTGCTTTTTTCAAAGAGACTATGCTCACTTTCACTAGGATTTGTGCAGACTGTTCTTTAAGTCCTTTGACGACGCTTCCTGATGGCCGGAAGTTGGTTCTTGAATTCTCTCTGTGCCATTTTTGCAAAATGCCAAAGCGACAGTCTTACACTGTATCTTTCAAATTGGAAGCCCTCCAGTATCTGGATAACGAAGCAGGTGGGAATGTTTCGGAGTGTGCCCGTGAATTTTCTGTGGATAGGAAGAGGATCAGGGTATGGAGTGAAAACAGAGATAGACTTGAACAGCAGTACGGTAAAGACAAACAAAAACGGAAACTGTCAAAAGGACCAGCAGTTAGATCTGAACATGTCAACCAAGGTGTGCTGCATTATCTGGAAGATGAAAGATCTGAAGGCAGGGTATTGCGAAACAAGGACCTACAACGGAAAGCGATGGAACTCGTTGGCCTTCTTTGCCTCAAAATCCCTTTTTTTTCTATTTTCCTTCACTTATACTCACACGACCTAACTTACATGCTTTCGGGGTTTGTATTCACTCAGTTACACAGTTGAGCACAAAAATTATTTTGTGCAAAGGGGTCTATCCCTAGCAAACGCCCACCCCCCAATTTTGCCCTAAATCAGTGCACAGGGGGGGGGGCGTATGCTAGGGATTTTAGGGTAGTAGTAGTAGTAGTAGTAGTAGTATAGTAGTAGTAGTAGTAGTAGTAGTTAGTAGTAGTAGTAGTAGTAGTAATAGTAAAACTGTGATGGAAATCTTTGGTTTCAACCATCAGTTTTGTAAAACTGAATGCATCTATACACAGCTCAAGAGTGAAAGAATGCTTTTATCAAGACATTCATCATTTGGATTGTAGCTGAAAGTAGTCATCAAGGTTCTGTACGAGAACGCAAGAAGTGCAGTCTTCATGAACAATCATATGGGCGAGTTCTTCAAGACCACGGTTGGGGTTCGCCAGGGCTGCCTTCTCTCACCTGTACTCTTCAACCTCTTCCTCGAAAACATCATGACAGAGACACTGCAAAACCACCACACTTCCATCTCCATTGGTGGAAGACCCCTTTGCAACCTCAGATTTGCAGATGACATTGACCTCATGGGCAGCAGCAAACAAGAACTGCAAATCCTCACAGACAATTTAACAGATCGAGTGAGCGCATACGGCATGGAGGTCAGTACAGAGAAATCAAAGATCATGGTCAACAGCGCGAGTAATGACATCACGGAAATAAAGATGAATGGAGAAATACTAGAAGAGGTGAGCCAATTCAAATACTTAGGTTCCATCCTAACAAAAGATGGCACATCAAACAATGAAGTGAAAGCTCGCATTGCAACAGCAACATCTGCTCTAGTCAGACTCCAGAGGATCATCAGAAGCAACAACATCAGCTTCTGCACCAAATACCACCTTTACAAATCCCTCGTGATATCTATCCTCCTATATGGCTGTGAATCATGGACTCTGACAGCAGAGTTAGAGAGGAGAATCCAAGCATTCGAGAACAAGTGCCACAGAAGACTCATCAGAATATCATACAAAGAACACAAGACCAATAACTATGTGAAAGAAGAAATCAAAAAGCGTGTGGGCCCCCAAGAGCCTTTGCTCTCCACCATAAAGAGGAGAAAGCTGATGTGGTTTGGTCACACCACAAGACACAACACCCTAGCAAAAACCATCCTGCAAGGAACAGTCGAGGGCAAGAGAAGAAGAGGCCGTCAAAAGAAATCATGGGTTGACAACATCAAAGACTGGACCGC
>CM060328.1:12750885-12760885 GCA_030674155.1 Stramonita haemastoma | reverse complement strand
GTACGTGCGTGCGTGCGTGCGTGCGTGCGTGCTTGTACGTGTGTGTGTGTGTGTGTGTGAACAATTCAATAGTCTATGCCACAAAGTACTAGAGAGAACTGAGGGGAAATAACATGTTTTTGGTATGGTGTTGAACTATAATGGAACAAAATTAACCAAAAACATTTTTTAAGAATATACAAGTCTAAAATAGTGTGTGTGTGTGTGTGTGTGTGTGTGTGTGTGTGTGTGTGTGTGTGTGTGTGTGTGTTATTGTGTGTGTGTTGTTTTGTGTTGTTTGGTTTTGCTATGTTTTGTTTTAAGCTTGGCAAAAATTTCAGTTAGACCCGTTTCAACTTTCTTCATCAGTATTCTGCTGTGTGTGGGGTTCAGTGAGATGGTTGTTGTTGTTGCTCTTTCTTTGTTTGTTGTGTTTTTGTTTTGGGTTCGGACAGTTTCAGCCGGTCGTGTTTCGCTTCCTTCATTAATACTTTGTTGTTTGTTTGTGCTTTTAGCCATACAGAAAAAGAACTAGAGCCTAGCATTTACTTTTCATATAAATATTTTAGCCCGAGCAAATTTGCATTGAAGTTTCCTTCTTTATTTAGAAAGAATATATATATAATAAAGGAAAAATGTCAAAACTGAAATATTTAATTAAATCGATTCTGACAAATTGAGATTTTACGGTCAGATTTATCTGTGCACCCCAGCATGTAAGCACCATAGCCGCTCTGTTGTAAATACAATTATACGATGTTTGGATGAAAAACAGAGACTCGCAACCCCAGTTTCGAAGGGACCCATCACACACAAAAATAAATAAAGGTTCAAGTGCATGATCGTGTCATGGACGAAAGTAAACGAGCAGTAGCAAGGCGGGAGAAGGAGAGGCAGGCAGAGAAAGAGATGGGAGGACAACATCCGAGAGTGGACGGGCCTCAGGCTGAGTGACACCCTGAGAAAGGTCGAGGACAGAGGGAAATGGAGAGAGCTGGTTGCGAGGTCTTCCGTGGCGCCCCTACGGTCAAAACAGAAGACTGGGATAGAAGAAGAAGCAAGACAACTGTCCAAGGGAGGTAACTACTGACTGCGCTAGAGCTGTAAAGATGTCATGTATTCATCTCCCTTGTTGCAGGAATTGATGTCCGTCAGGGTTACACAGTTGCAGCCTCAGTTGTCTGTCTGTCTGTCTGTTCACACCGAGGTGGGCAGATCACGAGCGCAATGCGCATTACTCTAACCACCAGGCTAACCTATTCCCTCAGAGAGAGGAGAGAGAGAGAGAGAGAGAGAGAGAGAGAGAGAGAGAGAGAGAGAGAGAGAGAGAGAATTTCATTCATTCTTTTATATCGAGAATAATGGAATTAGCACTCTTGTGCTTTTTTTACATCCAGTCCCCGTGTGTATGCAGTTTTGTAAATATCTGTTCCCACCGGCACACGATGGCCTACTCTTACGCAAAGCGGAACAGGATTTAACGTGTGCGCAAGATGTTCTGCGTGCGTTCGCACACGGGGCCTCGGTTTAAAGTCTCATCCGAAGGACTTTTGGGGAGAGTGGAGTCAGCACTGATGTTAACTCCAGGGGAAAAATCTCCTCGACCGGACTCGAACCTGGGTCGTCAAATTGCCGTCGAGAGAGAGAGAGAGAGAGAGAGAGAGAGAGAGAGAGAGAGAGAGAGAGAGAGAGAGAGAGAGAGAGAGAGAGAGAGAGTAATGTATGAAAGAGGGGAGATGAGCTGACACAACATTTCCAAACCAACATGTTTCCACAACAAATGTGCTCATCAAAGAACAAAGAAGCCTCACACCTATTTATTTCATGTACATTGGCTTTATTGGTTTAATACTCGTGGGTTACATGCTCAAGTGGGCCACATTTGATATGGCCAGTTAACGTACTGTTTTCAAATCCAAGCATGATTACAGTATCATACTATACATTGCATAACACACCAACTGACGTACACACATCAAAAAAACATAACGCGATCTGCGAGATATGTACTACAACATTGTTTATAGCGATTACAAGCGTAAATCATTAAAGTCCTTACAGTTTACATGTTCATTTTGATAAGTGTGTGTTAATTCAAACTAAGGGTGGTATATGCTCTTACAAAGGTTAAAACAGTCAAACATTGTGTTTACAAAATCTCAGATACACAGCTACGTAACGCGTACAGCAAAATTCAAGGAAAACCAAAACTCCATTAAAGTAGAAAAGAAAGAAACTCAACTCTCAGTAACATGTCTATTGTTTCATTCATGTTATTCATATAAGGCACATCTGAATAGTTGGAAAAGACAAGTTAATGAAAGCTAGTTTTGCATGATTATCATTATCCATATACTGGAAATCTGACACGAACAGGAACTCGTCTTCATATGCAGAATGTTGTCAAATATATAATTATCTTCCCTGATCGGTGTAACAAAATCCTCCAAAATGGAGACTAAAAAATCATAGCATCTATGGATTAAAAAAAAAAAAAACACCAGCAGTAGGCTTACAAGCCAGTTTCATGGTTTCAGACAAATGATACAAAAACACAACTTCATCCGAATACAGACATTTATCTCCGTGTATGAATACTCACTTCTACGAGAGGTACGGATGTAAACAGCGAATATCATGTACATGTTTATATTTACAGTGAACGTTCGGCAAGCAGTTGCCTTCAACAGCCTTCACAGAATCAGGAATCTAGCCTTGAGCTTATATTTTTGTTCCCAAACTTTTTCTGT
Source organism: Stramonita haemastoma (assembly GCA_030674155.1). Lineage (NCBI taxonomy): Eukaryota > Metazoa > Mollusca > Gastropoda > Neogastropoda > Muricidae > Stramonita > Stramonita haemastoma. The sequence goes on along the minus strand of CM060328.1, from coordinate 12,758,156 downwards.
ACCAAGCTGTCTTGCGGCCATTCCATACAGGTATACGATAACTGTCTTGCCCCTGTCTTGAGCAGTCTTGAGGCCATTAAATATACGTTAACGGTCTTGTTTTTAAGGCCATTTCATACGTTAACTGTCTAGTTTTTTCTTTAGGCCATTTCATACGTTAACGGTCTTGTTCTTGTGGCCATTATATAATTTTGCATCTGTTAACTGTTTTACTCCTGTCTTGTTTAAAACAGTCTGATCTGGTGAGCATTGGTATAGACTTGATGCAATCTGGTAGCTCTTTTATCCATAAAATATAGCGCTACTGGCCTTTCGGATCAAATGAGGTGTAAGAGAGGTAGATATCCTCCCCCCACCCCCCCAAAAAAGAACCCCAAAACAAGACAGGGGAGTGTATTTATTGCTGTCGTTATCGTTGTTAATGTTGTTGTTGCTGTCGTTGTTATTGATATGCCTAGCTCAACAGGAGCCATTTTTGAATTCTTGCATATAATTATAATAATATAGCATCTCAATAACTGAGATCTGAGTTAACGACCTGAGATAACCAACAAGTAATAAATCAACAGCTGTCCTTAAAATAGATCGGCAACAGAGATCCTATGACAAGGCATTGAGCAATAATTGTGATAATTATACACTTGCGCTGGTCCCTGATGTGTACGAAAATAGTGTTTCTAAACTCTCTCTCTCTGCTGAAATATGGCTGTAGGCTATACAAAGAAAATCACCCATAATTTACACAAAATACTGGCCTACCTCTAGAAACGAACAGACCTGAGGTATGAGTAGCATTTCAGTTCTTGTCTTTTCTTCAATGGAGTCAGCTGTTAGACAAGCTGTCAAAGTGCAGAAAAAATAGGTATGTATAATATATACAATTGACGGTCGAGCATTTTCTCTCTTGTAGAACCCGTCTGTTAATTCATATGCTAGTCTGCTATCTGACAGTCTGTGCTGTGCGTTGATGAAGCACACTTGTATACTTTACGCAGTTCTCATCTTCGACTTCAATATATTCTCTACTGCATTTTTTTCTTCAAAATTCCGAACAGAATCAGACAGATATCAGAATAACGGTCTAACTGTAGACAAATATTGACTCTTTCGAAACAACAAGATGTTAAGTTGATGTCTAAAACTTCTTCAACATCCGATGTCTGTTCATACATAGATCATAATTGAATTCATGTACATAATGGCTAAAACCCAAATAAATGGGACACCAAACACAGTCAACATGAAGCACTAGCAAAACAAAACAACAAAACACCACATACAGTACACTTTCTAAGCATACGAAGGATACAAAAAGTAGAAACAAATAAAAAAGCGGACAATTCCCAAACTATGGACCTCTGAACAAAATCCTTCACTTAACGTAACACAAAACTAAACCATAAAAAAACAAAAACACAATACTCTACACATACCGCAAAACATGAACAACAACAAAATAACCTCTAAAAAAACAACAACAAAAACAACAAAATCTCACAAACCCTCCCCCCTCCCCCCCCCCTACCACACACACCTACCCCTTCCTCACAAAAACTCACCAACCCCCCTCTTTCCTCAATCCACGAGGATGGCCAGACGAATACGGATAGAGTCCAGGTGCATAGGCTTACCATGCACATCCACATCCTTCACCACGGGCTCACACAGGATCTCCAGGTGGAACTCTGCAGGAGCCTTCAACTTGCGGGTAAAGTGCAGCGAGCTGATGCCGTGCCTCTTGTGCATGGAGAACAGGTGGTGGTCGTTGCCGCTGACGATGGTGTAGTGGCTGTTGTGCTTGAGCGGCGCCATGGCGGGCAGGACCTTGAGGATGCGGACCTTGGGGCGTGTCTGCTGGTGCCTCAGGCGGAGGATGATGGTCTGGTTCTCGTAGCTCAGGCCTGTGGGCAACGATGTCTGGCTGGCCTGCGTCCTGTTGCCTGCTGACCGTTTCTGAGAAAGGCGAACAGGATTTACTGCTGTGTGATTTGGGATGAAGAGGTAAAGTAAAACAAAAAGAAAAAAGAAGATACAAACAATAGAGAGATAGACAGACAGCTAGATAGACACATACACGCTAATACACACACACGATTCACGATTCAAGATTTAATTCCTTTCACCCCTTTTGGGGCACGGAGGATAACAAAGTTCAACAGGAGAAACCCCCCCTCCCCCCACACACAACAAAACACACACACACATTCATGCACCCCTCCCCACCAACCCACCCCTACCCCCACACATACCCCCCCACCCCCCCACAAGCAACACACACACAGACACAGACACAGACACAGACACACACACACGAACACACACACATTCATACACCCCTCCCCCCACCCCTACCCCCACACACACCCCCAACCCACATCCACCCTAACCCCCCCCTCACCTGAACATGCCAGTCATAATAAGGATCGAGACTGCGCCGGGTTCGAACCAGCTCTCCCACAGACATGGCCCGCTCGGCCACCAGGCGCCGTTTGTACAGGTGCACCACCTCCTCCAAATCTTCCTCCTCCGCCTCCACCCTCTCCGTCACGCCTCGCAGGCTGGGCTTCACGCTCCGCTTGCTGCGGCCCCCGCGGTAGGGGTGGGCGAGGGGGAGGTCCCCGAAATCGTAGTTGCAGTTGTAGCAGCCCTCTCCCGGGGGCAGCTCCCCGTTGTTGGTGCTGGGCTCGTGAGGCAGTTCCACGCCTGGGCGGTACTGCGTGATGGAGGGGTTGCTTGCCATGCAGTGCCTGTGAAAGGTATAAGAATAAGGAGGAGGAGGAGGAGGATAATAATAGTAGTAATATAATTATAATAGTGATAGTAACAATAATAATAATACTGATGATGATGATGATGATGACGATGATGATGATAGTAATGACAACAACAATACTACTACTACTACTACTACTACTACTACTACTACTACTACTACTACTACTACTACTACTAACTACTACTACTACTACTACTACTACTACTACTACCACTACTACTATTACTATTACTATTACTACTACTACTACTACTGATAATAATGATGATGATGATGATGATGATGATGATGATGATGATGATGATGATGATGGTGATGATGATGATGATGATGATGGTAATAATGACAGAAATAATATAACAACAACAACGATACTAGTAGTAGTAGCAGTAGTAGAAGTAGTAGTAGTAGTAGTAGTAGTAGTAGTAGTAGTAGTAGTAGTAGTAGTAGTAGTAGTAGTAGTAATGATACTAACAGATGGAATTTAAATAGCGTTATATCTTATAAAAAAAATTCAAAAAAAGCAAAGCACTTGCATTCAGCCTTTTCTTACACAGTCCTACAACTAATAACAATGAATAGTATTAACGAATTGAAATATGAATACACGCATACGCACACGCGCACGCGCGCGCGCGTGCACACACACACATTATTATCATAATTTTATTTTTTAGTTCATTTTGAGTTTATTTTGTTATGAGTTGTAAGAATGTTGTAGCTAAATATTTTTGGGTGGGGTTTTCTTGATTGTACTTTGCTTGTTTGCTTGCTGCTTCATTTTTGTTTGTCTGTTTTTTGTTAAGTGTTTCGTTTGTTTGTTGTTGTGTTGTTTTTTCTTGGGGGGGGGGGGGGGGATTTTGCTTTGATTTAGTTTTGTTTGCTAGATTGTTGGCTTGATCAAAAAAAAGGAAATTTATTGCTTACTCAATGTACCATCTGCAAAATAAAATTTTGACTTCGACTTTGACTTGATACACACAGACACACACTCACCCTTGGCCTACAGGCACATAGCCGGGTGGACAGCCACAGGAGAAGCCATAGCCACTGGAGGACGGGGAACAGCCGAACAGACAGGGGCTACCCAGACAGGCGTTCTGGTCTGAACACACACACAGCACACCCCAACATGCAACTTCACTGTGACCGTTTCCACACACATGCTTTTCTGGGCATCATCGATTTATAAGCTGATTGCTTCCCCCCCCCCCCCCCCCCCCCCCTCCTACTATAACCATCATCAATCTTTTTTGTGTATGATTGAAGCATGCAACAAAGAAAAGAATCTTGTTAACTATTCACCCACTCAACCAGCCAACTAGTCAACCAACCAGCCAACCAACCACAACCATGCAATTCATCATCTAGCCATCTAATCAACCAATCAATTCATCAATCACTTATCCAGCCAGCCAACTAATCAATCAATCCATCCATCCATCAATCAATCAACCAAAGAATCAATCAATAAACCAATCGACAATTTTACAGTTTACACAACCACGCAATAAACGAAGACTAGAATGAATCAATCAAGACAGAAAATATGAATGTGTCATACAAAGGTAAAAAGGTAAAGGTGTCCCATAACCTATGCAGTCATTGGGGAGCGAGATGTCACAGACCTCAGCTTCTCCAAGGGCCAGCATTTTGAAGTTGGTGCCCATCTCTCCCTCGCTGCTTTACCTTCGCGAACCCTAAAGAGGGCAGGTACCCATTTACAGCTGGGTGAACTGGGGAACTGTACTGAAGCCATGGCGTGCAAACGGTCACCCACCCACTTGGTAACCACGCTCAATGCTGTTTAACCTTAGCTTGGGGAAAGCGAGTGCTCTGTGCTCTGACCACTGAGCTATCCCGCCTCATAAAAAGGAACAAGAGAAAAGAGCAAAGCTATAATCATTACTTTTTTGTAAAATACTGACCAACACAGGAGAGGAGATTGAGGTCAAAACTGAGTCCCCCGTTACACTGGCAGTCGTAGCTACCCGGGGTGTTGATGCAGAGGGCCAGGCCACACAGGTACCCGCTGGAACACTCGTTGTCATCTGAAACCACCCGGGGTAGAAAACAACTGACTTTGAGGGTGTATGTAGAAATGTTTGAGAATGATCTGGACATTACTATAACCTCCAAACATACCATACACATATATACATACGCATGCATACACTTGCGTGCGCGTGTGTGTGCATGCGCACACACAAACACACACACACTCACAAGCAATCACGCACGCACGCACACACACAAACGCACAAACGCACGCACGTATGCACGTATGCACGCACCCACACACACATTGTTGATGTTTTTTTTTCTAGAAATCCTGAGTCTGTTGTGAACAACACAAAAATCAAAATTCTTTAATAATTCCGTTTTCAGAATGCGCTGCTTTTGCATTGCTCATCTTTTTCTTTTTAACTCGTGTTTTGTTGCAGCTCTCTTTGTGTTTTGTTATTTCTTTCTGTTTAGGTAATATTTTTAGATAGAGAGAGAGAGAGTGCGCACGCGCGCGCGCGCGCATGTGTGTGTGTGTGTGTGTGTGTGTGGTGTGTGTGTGTGTGTGTGTGTGTGTGTGTGTGTGTGGTGCGCACGATCCATTTGTCTATTGTATCGTGTCCCTTTGTACTATACTGCCAAGCACTAAATTGCACTGTATTGTGTTGCTCTGACTGAGCGTTGGACAAAGAAGAAGGACGAGGAGGAAGAGAACTGCAAAGAAGAAGAAGAAGAGGTGGAAGAGGAAGAAAAGAAAGACGAAGAAAAAAGAACTAGAAGAAGAAGAAACAAAGAAAACAGAAGCAGAAGAAGAAGAAAAACAAGAACAACAACAACAAGAAAGAAGCAGAAGCAGAAGAAGAAGAAAAACAAGAACAACAACAACAAGAAAGAAGCAGAAGCAGAAGAAGAAGAAAAACGAGAACAACAACAACAAGAAAGAAGCAGAAGCAAAGGAGAAGAAGACGAATAAGAAGAAGAAGAACATACCGATGCAGTTGCCGAAGTGTTCAGTGAAGCCAGCCAGACAGATACACTGGTAGCTGCCCACACTGTTCTCACACTCCCCTTCACACTTCCCGTCTTCACACTCGTCTTGGTCTGCACAGCACATAGAACCAACCACAGTGAGACAGACAGAGAGACAGACACAGACAGACAGACAGATAGACAGACATACAGAGTGACAGACACAGACATACAGGCAAACATGCAGAGAGACAGACACATACATACAGAGACACAGACACACATATTTACAGACAGACAGACAGACAGACAGACAGACAGACAGACAGACAGACACACACACACACACACACACACACACTCACACACACCACACACACACACACACACACAAACACACAACCATACCCCCCACACACACACACAACCCCCCCCCCCACACACACACATAGGTACCTGACACACACACCACACACATAACCACAACAGTACCACTCACCAATGCACTTGGTGCCTGTCTCATCCTGCTTGTAGCCCCGTGGACAGATGCACTCGTAACTGCCCAGCGTGTTGTGGCATGTGCCTATGGGCGTACACAGGCCAGGCCGCTCCACACACTCGTCCACATCTGAAACAGCAGCATCACCAGCAGCTATAGTCTAGCCTCACGTGCACGCAACATGTCATCAGGGGACGGGATAGCCTAGTGGTCAGAACATTGCGCTCGCAATTTGACGACCCGAGTTCGCGTCCCGAACGAGGGGATTTTTCCTCTGGTGTTAACATCAGTGCTGACTCCACTTTCCTGAAAAGTCTTTCGAATGAGACTGTAAACCGAGGCCCCGTGTGCGAACGCACGCAGAACATCTTGCGCACACGTTAAATCCTGCTCCTCTTTTCGTAAGAGTAGGCCATCGTGTGCCAGTGGGAACAGATGACAATATTTACACAACTGCATACACACGTGGACTGGATGAAAAAAGCGCACGAGTGCTTATTCCATTATCCTCGATGTAAAAGAATAAATAAATAAATAAATAAATAAATAAATAAATAAATAAATAAATAAATCACTATCATCTCCCCCCCTCCCCCCCCCCCCACCTTTGGCCAATCCGGGGGAAGGGGAGGGAAAAGGGTGGGTTTTACGTCTTCATGGCAATATAGCCTTTAGGGACAAACTGGTGTGGGTGCAAGCATCCACGGAGAAGTGGGTTTTGTTGTTCCTCACAGGTGTTCTTATCAGGGTGGAGCGGAGGCATGTCAGTATAAATATTATCCCCACCTTCTGGAAGTTCTGTGCTAGGAATTTCCTTGCTTTTTTTTTCCTATGCGTTTCTTTATTTCTGTCTGGTTCCTTTTCTTTGTATCACCTCCTTCTTAACTGTTTTCTGCGTTCTTGGTATATTTTCCTGCCTTATTATAAGAGTTTGCATTGTTTCATTTCTTCCTGTCACCTCCTTCTAGCCTATATTCTGCCTTCTTGGTCAATTCTTTTTTTTTTCAAAAACTGAAAGACTTA
>CM060328.1:12738385-12740885 GCA_030674155.1 Stramonita haemastoma | reverse complement strand
ACACACACACACACCACAAACACACACATACTCTCTCTCTCCCCAAATCCTCATTTTACTCACAGTCCCCGGGCTGCGGACAGAGCATGCACATCTCTGCATTGGCCCCCCAGGCCTCGCCGTTGGTGCAGCAGCACTGTGCCTTGGTGAGGTTGGCCTGTCGGGGATCCACGCACACCCCCAGCTCGTTCTCCGGCCCCACCTGCCGCTTGCTGATCCGCGTCTCTCCGAACTGGAAGCCGTCGTAGCAGGTCCCGATGCGCACATCTGAGGAAAGAGGAAAACCACTTAATGTCACGGCAGATTCCTCAGCGTGAAATTCGGGCTGTTCACCCCTGTGGAGAGCGCGTCGCCACAAAAGCAGCGCCACCCATTATTTCTTTTCATGATGGGTGATGGGTGAGTTTGGGTTTTTGTGTTGTTATCGGTGGTGTTGTTGTTTTGTTGTTGTTGTTGTTGTTGTTTTGGGCGAAGCGTTTATCTCATGCTGAGTATAATTGAGGATGTGTCAGTTTTAATCAAAAGTGACGGATTGCTATAGCCGAGTGGCTAACACCCATCGACTTTAATCCCATGGGTTCATGAATCGTGAGTTCAACGGCGTCTCTTCTTCGTCTTGTTCTTCTTCTTGTTCTTCTTCTTGTTCTTCTTGTTCTTGTTCTTGTTCTTGTTCTTCTTCTTCTTCTTCTTCTACTTCTTCTTCTCCTCCTCCTCCTCCTCCTCGTTGTGTTGTTGTTGTTGTTGTTGTTGTTGTTGTTGTTGTTGTTGTGTTGTTGTTGTTGTTGTTGTTGTTGTTGTTCTTCTTCTTCTTCTTCTTCTTCTTCTTCTTCTTCTTCTTCTTCTTCTTCTTCTTCTCCTTCTCCGATATCATCATCATCATCATCATCATCATCATCATTACCAACCACCACCACCACCACCGCCACGATCATCATCAACATCATCACCATCAGCCTCATCACTACCATCCTCCTCCTCCTCCTCCTCCTCATCATCATCATCATCATCATCATCACCATCAAAATCTAGATGGCTTGATGAAAAGAAACAAACAAATACATTGCTTATTCAATGTACGATCCGGCAATGATATTCCGACTTTAACTTTTTCATTGAAATCCAGTCTAACAGAAAACCCCTGACAACACAACACAGCACAGCACAGCACAGCACAGCGACAGAAGACAGAAGAGAAAAGATACGTACCCAGTCCTGTCTAAAATCACTTTTTAGTGAACAGACGTTAATAAAACAAAGACACACACGTACGTACCCAGACAGGATTTCCCGTCGGAAGCCATCAAAAATCCTGGGGGACAGATGCAGATGAATCCTCCCTCAGTGTTCTCACAGCGACCGTTGAAACAGATCCCCTCTTCTTCGCGGCATTCGTCAATATCTGTACCCAGCACAGACACATTGTCTTTCAGTTTGATTTTCATGTAATCATACAGTTGTCTAATATCGGTGTTATTTTGACAAGAACATCAGACACTCATCCTGTATAAAGTTGCTTAAACAGGTATTGAATGCTCCAAGAATCAGGTATACATTATCTATACAGAGGCAGAGTTACACACATCCTCACACGTGCATATTATGCGCGCGCATGCACACAGGAACACATATAATATACCCCCTCTCTCTCTGTCGACTCCGTTTCCCCAAAAGTCCCTCGGATGAGACTATAAACCCAAGTCCCATGTGCCAACGCATGCACAACATTTTACACACACACACATTAAAACCCGTTCCGCTTTTCGGAAGAGTAGGCCATTGTGTGCTGGTGGGAACGGATGACAAAGTTGACAAAACTGCATACACTCAGGGACTGAATGTAAAAAGGCGCATGAATGCTTATTCCATTATCCTCGAAATAAAAGAATCTCTCTCTCTCTCTCTCTCTCTCTCTCTCTCTCTCTCTCTCTCTCTCTCTCTCTCTCTCTCTCTCTCTCTCTCTCTCTCTCTCTCTAGCCTAGTGGTCAGAACATTGCGCTGGCAATTTCAAGACCCGAGTTCGAGTCCGGTCGAGGAGATTTTTCTCCTGGAGTTAACATCAGTGCTGACTCCACTCTCCCCAAAAGTCCTTCGATGAGACTTTAAACCGAGGCCCCGTGTGCGAACGCACGCAGAACATCTTGTGCACACGTTAAATCCTGTTCCTCTTTTCGTAAGAGAAGGCCATCGTGTGCCGGTGGGAACAGATGACATTTACAAAAAAAAAACTGCATACACACGGGGACTGGATGTAAAAAAGCACTAGAGTGCTTATCCCATTATCCTCGATATAAAAGAATAAATCAAATCAAATCAAATCAAATCTCTCTCTCTCTCTCTCTCTCTCTCTCTCTCTCTCTCTCTCTCTCTCTCTCTCTCTCTCTCTTCCCCTACCCTCACTCCCTCCCTCTCTCCCTTCCTTACTTCATCCCCTCTCTTCTCTCCCCTCTCTCCCCTCCTCCTTCTTTCTCCGTCTCCCTCCCCATACCCCTTCTCTCTCTCT
>CM060328.1:12720885-12723385 GCA_030674155.1 Stramonita haemastoma | reverse complement strand
ACCTCTGCACTCGTAGCCATCCCCGCTGAAGCCCTCGTCACAGATGCAGCGGAAACTGCCGGCAAAGTTCACACACCCCGCGTCTCTGGCACAGCCACCGTTGTCCCGTACACACTCGTTCACATCTGGAATAGATAGCGGTTTGGTTGTGTTGGTAGGAACATCACTGTATGAATGAGCAATGTTGTTATTTACAACAAAGTGGTAGTAAGTATGACGCGCACATACGCTCACACATGTACGCAAGTACATAAGTACACGCAAGGACACACGCGAACACACACGCAACACACACACACACACACACACACACACACACACACACACACACACACACACCTACCTCCACAGATGAATCTATCCCTAGTGTAGCCCGTTTTATAGTCACATTCATAGGATTTCAGGGTATTCACACACACACACACACACACACACACACACACACACACACACACACACACCTCTACAGGTGAAGCCATCGCCAGTGTAGCCAGGTTTACAGTCACACTTATAGGAGCCCAGTGTGTTCTCACACACACACACACACACACACACACACACACACACACACACACACACACACACACACACACACACACACCTCTACAGGTGAAGCCATCGCCAGTGTAGCCAGGTTTACAGTCACACTTATAAGATCCCAGCGTGTTGATACAGGCAGCGTTGACATCACACACCGATTCCTCACTCTCACATTCGTCGTCATCTGAGAAACAAAAATAATTAATTCATTTTCTGTGTAACCAAATGACAGGTAGAAACAACTGTAGAAACACAATCAATTATCGTTTTTTGTATCTGATGCAAAATTGATGATTTGATTTTCTAATTGATCCACATGGCAGGTAGCAACAACTGTCGAAACACAATCAATTATCGTTTTTTGTATCTGATAGTGATACAAAAAATGATGGTTTCATTTTCCCTGTCATCCAAACAACACATAGCTACATGTGTAGAAATACAATCAATTACCTTTTTTTGTGCATCCGACACAAAAATATTTATTTTATTTTTCATGTCATCAAAATGACAGGTAGCAGCAACTGCAGAAATACAATCACTTACCATTATTAAGCATTATTTGTTGTTGTTTTATTCAAAGTTTGTTCACTTTCGGTGATATGAGATTTCAAACAAGACATCAAAATCAAACCAGAAAGAAGCAAACGGACAATCAAAAGTAACAGTGAGATACACTCTTTAACCTCTGTAGACACTAAATACAGGTGATGGGATGAATCAAAAGTAACAGTGGCATAGTACGATTTTTTACCTCTGTACATACTAAACACAGGTGATGATGGGATGTTTTACCTGTGCAGCCAGTAGCTCCGATCTCTGTTTTGACGCTGAAGCCGATGTCACACTTGCAGACGAAGGAGCCGTGAGTGTTCTGGCACTGGCCGTTGAGACACAGGTTCTTGTTCAGCAGACACTCGTCCACGTCTGTGCACAGGGGTCAGACAACACAGAGAGACACGGTGAACACTGTAGTGTACTTCTGTATTGTGGTGATTAGGTTTTAACATCATTGTACTGAAAAAACTGAATAAGGAATGTTATGGAATTTGTCAAAGAATGAAGGAACGTAAACAAAGATAAGAGAGAGAGAGAGAAGAGAGAAAGAGAGAGAGAGAGAGAGAGAGAGAGAGAGAGAGAGAGAGAGAGGAGAGAGAGAGAGAGAGAGAGAGAGAGAGAGAGAGAGAGAGAGAGAGAGAGAGAGAGAGAGAGAGAGAGAGAGAGAGAGATTTAATGATAACGCACCAAGGACACAGACACACGATACAGCAACGTTACACGACAACCACACAAGACACACACACACCCACAACACCAACGCTACACACCACCACAGATATCACTAACATGATAACGCACACAGAACCTAAAATACTACACACACACACACACACACACAACAACACACACACACACACACACTCACAGACACACACTCACACACCAGACACACACACAAACACACACACATACACACACACACACACACACACACAACACACCACATAATCACAAAACCACAACACACCACACACAACACACACACACACCCACACACACCACACCACCACACCACAACACCACACCTCCACCCCACCCCACACAACCCACCCCCCCCCCCCCCCCCCCCCCCCCCCCCCCCCGTCTGTATCTCTTTATGTGGAAGGACTAAAATTGAAGACTAGCCTACTACACACAACTCACCCCCCCTCCCACCCCACCCCCCCCCCCCACACACACACCACACACACAGACCCGGCTTGTCTCCCCACTTACCCAGACATCGTTTTCTGGTCAGGGGAAGGGGTCAGACCTCCCTTGCAGATGCACCGGTATGCCCCGGGCAGATTGTCACACCGGCCTCCGTTACAGATGTCCTCCTGCTCCTTGCACTCGTCCACGTCTGTCACACACACACACACACACATGCACGAACGCACACACACACACATGCACGAAC
>CM060328.1:12693385-12705885 GCA_030674155.1 Stramonita haemastoma | reverse complement strand
GTCCACTTTATACATGCAAAACAACTAAGCTAAACAGTCGCTCAGAAAACAATGATCAGATAAATGAGACAGAGAAATGTGCAGTTTATATAAAAATGACACCCATAATGTCTACTTTTTCATACAAAGGAACTAAGCTAAAGAGTTCCTCACATAAACAAAGCTCAGGTCAAAAAACAGACAGACAGAAAAAATATGCAGTTTTCAAAGAAACACGACAGACAGAGAAAGCAAATACTGTGCAGTTTACCCAGGCACGTGCGTCCATCAAGCCCCAGGTTGAATCCCCGGGGACAGTCACAGCGGAAACTGCCCTGGTTGTTGATGCACTGCCCGTTCACACACACCCCCGGGTTTCGGGTGCACTCGTTGATGTCTGCAATTCAAAACCACCACCAATGTGATTATCATCATCGTCGTCGTCGTCGTCGTCATCGTCGTCGTCATCATCATCGTCATCATCATCATCATCATCATCATCATCATCATCATCATCATCATCATCATCATCATCATCATCATCATCATCATCAGCCACACACGAGAAAGAAAGAGTGACTCTTAAAAGGGGACAGGAAAATATTCCTGAAAGTGTTACTATCATGGCCTTATACTAAGGTTATGAGTACTGTACTCCCCTACGGGGACACCCGGGGGGGGGGGGGGGGGGGGAGGGATACTGTCATTATAAGCAGCATCCCTGCCTTCTGGAAATTCTTTGCCAGGAATTCCTTCTCTCTATATCTCTCTTTTGTTAATGCCTAATTCCTTTCATTTTTTGTCACCCTCTACTTGTCTATTTTCTGCTTCTTTTTTTTTCTTACCATTCTCCTTTCCCTTGTTCCAGAAAGTACTTACACATAATTATCCCCCCAGGCCAAAGTGGGACGCGCTGGGCCTGACTTGTCAGGCGCTTGAGGGCAGCGGAACACATTTTTGCTCATATGATAAGACAACAAGATTTGCTGTTTGAGCGTTCGATGACAGCGAAGAACGACTGTACCATGTTAGTCTCACACCAAGGATCTATGTACTGTACCATCTTGTTTTCATGATAACTGTATCCATTTTACAGATTATACTACTACAACTACTATTACTACCACAACTACTATTACTACTACTACTGCTACTACTACTACTACTACTACTACTACTACTACTACTACTACTACTTCTACTACTACTACTACTACTACTACTACTACTACTACTACTACTACTACTATACTACTACTACTACTACTACTACTGGTAATATAATAATAATAATAATAATAATAATAATAATAATAATAATAATAATAATAAATATTATTATTATTATTATAATGATGATAATAATCATCATCATCATAATCACAATAATCATTACAATCATCATAATAATAAATATATAGAATTTATATAGCGCCGAATTTTGCATTCAAACCAGCCACACACACGCAACCATATTTCACAAAATAAGCAGAATGAATGGCTGACCTATGCAGGCCTCTCCACTCCGGGCCAGCTGGAAGCCCGGGTTGCAGACACACTTGAAGCTGCCCATCATGTTCTGGCAACGGCCGTTGGTGCACATGCCTGTCGTACGACACTCGTCATAGTCTGCACACAACATGTTCGGGGTATTATTATTGATGATGGTGGTGATGGTGGTGGTGGTGATGGTAATGATGATGATGATGATGATGATGATGATGATGATGATGATGATGACGACGACAATGATGACGATCTTGATGATGATCGTGTTAATGGTGATGATGGTGATGATGATAATAATGATGATAATAATACTAATGATAATGCTGCTGCTGCTGCTGCTGCTGCTGCTGCTGCTGCTGCTGATGATGATGATGATGATACTTCCACTACACCTACAACTACAACTACTACTAATTATAAGAACAATAAAATAATAAAAATTAAAATAATGATAATAATGTTGATGATAGCCGCCGCTGTAGTCTAGTGGTTAGGGTGTTGGACTCGTAATCTAAAGGTTGCGGGTTCGATCCCAGCTTTTGGCTATGACGTTGTGCCCTTGGAAAAGGCACTTTACGGCTATTTTCTCACCCCACCCAGGTGTAAAAGGGGTACCAACTTTGTGTTGGGGGTTAACCCTGCGATAGACTGGCGTCCTATCCAGGGGGGAGTCTATGACTCTCAGTCGCTTAACGCCACAGAAACCGGGATAAGCACCGGCCTGATGAGCCTTAGGCTCGGAACAGACTTTAACTTTTTTTTTTTAATGTTGATGATGTGGTGATAATAATGATGATAACCGAGTGGTAATGATAAATCGATTTCAGTCCCGTGTGTCCATGAAGTTGTGGGTTCGAATCTTGGCGGCGTCTGGTGAATTAAGGGCAGTTCTTTGGATTTTCAAAATTTTTACAATCTCCTATGCCAACTTATTCGTGGATAGATATACAGATAGAGTCGACCAAAACATGACCGTTAAAGATTCCGCCATTCATGTCAGCGTTCGGTGGGCTATGGAAACATGAACTTACCCAGCATACATACATCCCTGAAGTTAGAATGCAGCTACTTTCACAGTGGGCAAAAACGGTTGCGTACGCAAAAATCTCACCATCCGTGAACCTCAGAGCTGTAGCCGTGTTCGAAATACAGTTTTCTTTATCTGTGAGCTGAGCAAGGATAGTTAACTTGGTTTTACACCCCGTTTTGATCTGTATATAAAGGACTAGCAAAAACAATACTGCAAGGCACTGTCCAAGGAGGAAGAAAAAGAGGCAGACCAAGGAAGAGATGGGAGGACAACATCAGCGAATGGACAGGCCTAGAACTCTACAAAACCCTGAGAAAGGCAGAACAGAGAGAGGAATGGATGGAACTTGTTGTCAAGTCTTCATGGGTACCACCACGGTCGCCAGACTAAGGGGGAGATAGATAGATAATTATAGAAATTTAATTTGAGCTTTAAAATTTGATGAGGTGACAGCCCCGATATGACCCGTGTGGTCGGCGGGGCTCCGAGGAACGAAAAAAATATAAAAAAATAAAAGGCATTGTATTTACCGAGGCAGAAAGCGCCATCCGGGGAGAGCTGGAATCCCGAGTTGCATTCACACTTGTAGCTGCCCTCCAGGTTGATGCACTCCCCGTTCACACACAGCCGTCCGTTCTCCGTGCACTCGTTGATGTCTGTGCATGGATCCCACAAGCAAAATTATTGATACACC
Organism: Stramonita haemastoma; assembly: GCA_030674155.1. Taxonomy (NCBI): domain Eukaryota; kingdom Metazoa; phylum Mollusca; class Gastropoda; order Neogastropoda; family Muricidae; genus Stramonita; species Stramonita haemastoma. The sequence goes on along the minus strand of CM060328.1, from coordinate 12,702,673 downwards.
GAAACTGTTAACATGTTTATGCATGTTCTGTTTACACACAATCAAAGTTAACATTTTCAGTACATACTCGTTGATGTCTGTAATACATACAAAAAATAGTCATACATCGAAATTGTTGATAAGTTTATGAACACCCTGTTTACACCCAATCAAACATTTTTTGTACACAGTCGTTGATGTCTGTAATACATTTAAAGAAAATAGCCACACACCGACAAGTTTATCATTTTAACATGCAATCGTTCGTTTTCTGTACACTTGTTGATGTGTGTAACACACACATGTAAGCACATTAGTGATGTGCCAAAACTGTTAACAATGCTGTTTACACACAATCGTCTTTTTGCTGTACTCTTGTTTATTTGTGTGACACAAAACTAGAAGAGAAATATACGCAACGTTCCATTTTCTGTACATTTGCTGATGTCTGTAACATATAATCGAAATACTGATCTACAAAACCGTCCCTTTTCTGTACTCTCGCCACACCACCGATCCACCATTAGGATGTTTACATGGGTTTGTTATTTTGTTTATCATGTTGGTCCGATGTTATACGTTGCTTTGTGATGAATGACATTGTTTTCAAACAGGTAATAGTTATATCCCCATTACCTATTAAACATGTTACATTAAGACTTTCGTGTAAACATGCACGCACACGCTCACGCACGCACGCAAGCACGCAAGTACACACACACACACACACACACACACACACACACACACACACACACACACACACACACACACTGGAAGCTTACCGTAGCAGATCTGTTGGTTAGGAGACTGCCTGTAGCCGGGGTTACACACACACTTGTAAGAGCCGTCCATGTTGAAACAACGACCGTTGGGACACATGTTGGACGTCTCACACTCGTTCATGTCTGCACAGAAAGTAAAGGCATTACCCCCAAAAAACATTCAAAGATCTTATTTCTTCAAAGGTTAATGCGTACACAAATGACATAAACAGAGATTTTCTGTCTTGCAAGATTATTGTGTAGTTTTCCTTGGTACAACTTTTTAAAAGTTTAATATTGTACCCATTCTGGCACATACGCATTTTTGCTCGTATGACAGACACCACCAATAGGACTAGCTGTCTGAGCGATCGACGAAGAAAAAGAACCCCTTGGCTTTTGTGTCCGTCACTTCAAGCGGTAAAAATTATACAACATCAGCAACAACAGCACAACAATGCCACCATCAGCAAAACAATGTAAAGGTAAGATAACAAAAGAAAAGGGTTACCTGTGCAGAAACTGCCGTCTGATGACAGAACGAAGCCTTCGTTGCATTCACACCTGAAGCTGCCAGCAGTGTTGATACACCTCCCGTTCCGGCAAATACCCCGTTGACTGCACTCGTCGATATCTGATAGAACAGAACAGTACATGGTATTGTTATCATTCATATTGACTTTTTTTCTTCTTGAGAGTGTTACATTTTTTTTCTTTCAAAAGAGGCCGTCATGAAAAATATCCTGAAATTTATAAACAGTTCTGATGTAAATATCACTGTTCATGAAAAAAAAACAACAAAAAAACAGTGACTCGTCTTGGATGTCAGTATTAAAGGCGGTTTTTTGTTGTTGTTTTTGGGGTGTTTTATTGTTTCTTTGGGGGGAGGGGAAGTTTCTTTCTTCATTTGAGATTCAGTTCTGCTTCAAAGGCCATTAATTAGCTTCTCACGGCAAAGGCTGGCTGAAAAAAAAGGAACTTCTCATTAGTCCGTCCACTTACAAGTTGATTTAGACAATGGTACATTCCCGTTATGAATGTACAGAAAATAGGGATGACGGGAAGGGTAAAAGAATGAAGAATGAAATGGATGTTAATAACTCTATGAAATTACATTTACAGTAACTCTCCTACTGGTGATTGGCAAATAATTTCTGCAGCTGATACTATACTAGGACACGCGACTCGGAATCATACAAAACGCTTTGGATGTTGCCATATTTTTCGCTCAGATCTATTTCTTTGCTTTTATACAAAACAATGAGCACACAGGGCAATCAAACAATAATCATTATGTGATGGACAGATATAATAGCAGAACATATGCAGAAAACTCTTGGAATTCTAGATGTCCGAGCATTCAGACATAGTTTATTAATTGTAATTTTTATTTAATGAAAAAGCAAGTCAATACTTATCTGTAACCCTTGGGAATAAAGATCATCTATCAATCAATCAATCAATCATCATCACCATTCTCTGTCTGTCTGTCTGTCTGTCTGTCTGTCTTGTCGGTCGGTCGGTCGGTCGGTCGGTCGGTCGGTCGGTCGGTCTCTCTCTCTCTCTCTCTCTCTCTCTCTCTCTCTCTCTCTCTCTCTCTCTCTCTCTCTCTCTCTCGTCTCACCTGTACAGGTACCGGCAGAGTCGTTCCTGTAGCCGGGGTTGCATTCACAGCGGTAGCCCTTCTCCGTGTTGATGCACCGTCCATTCTCACACAGGTTCCGCAGCAGCGCGCAGTAATCCACAGCGAAGGGCTCACTGCTCTCACACAAGCGTGCATGAGCATCTGGGAATCGGAAAACAAAATTGTTGGGGTTTTATTCATTATTTCAGAAGTGTGCAAGCATAAGATGAGTCATTCGCTTTCAACGTTACTTATTTTGCACTTGCATTTCTGGTTTTCAAAAAGCACCATCAGACGTAAGCAACGGTGAAGCCATTTAATATGTTAACATCAAGTTGAAATGTGAGTCACCCCTCGTCTTATAAGTTACCATCAAGTTCAAAGACTTGAGTCGTATCTCGTCTATAAGCGCTTTGATTTGTTTTTGCAAGATATAGCGCTATACAAATTCCATGTATTATTATTATTATTATTATATGCTACCATCAGGTTGATTTTCCTTAATCACACCTTGGCCATATGTCTAACAAAAAAATTGCAATCGCTCCCTCTCCTGACAAGTTTATTCCCCAAATTTGTAGGATGTGCTCATTTCCTTCAATTTCTTTTTTTTTTTTTTTTAGTAAGATCTCCATTTTGACATGCACTTCTATGATGTTACAACGATTGTTTATGTTATTTTTCTGTTCTTTTGTGTTTTCATGACTTTGCTTGTTAATTTGTTTTCATTGTTATGATTTTCTTTGACCGAGGGCTGGATGTAAAAAAGCCATTATGTGTGATTATTCTTTTCCCTAAATAAAAGTTTCAAAGTTTCTCTCTCCTCTCTCTCTCTCTCTCTCTCTCTCTCTCTCTCTCTCTCTCTCCTCTCTCTCTCTCTCTCTTGTACGCACGTACGCATGATGCATGTGCGTGCAATCAACTTCATTTTTTAATACCATGTGTTAAAATGTACTGATTTGAAGAGACCTGTAGCCGGAGTTGTTGTTTTATGTCATCATTACCACATCGGCACCTGCAGAATGTTCGTTCCTACGTCACTGCAAGGAGTGAAGAAGAGGGGGTGGTGGTGGTGGTTTTTGTTATTGTCTACAGTGTAGAAGAAAACAAACTTCGTCTCCACCGGTCAAGGAGTTTTGTGCAACAGTTCGCGGGACACACAGTGCAGTTGTCCAGTTTTTTGTATGTTTTTTGCTTTTTTGTTTTTTTTGTTGTGTGTGGTTTGGTTTGCTTTTTTTTTTTTTTTGGGGGGGGGGGGGTTCTTTTGCACCTGGTGCAAAGCAGGGCAACCAAACATTCCTGACCCGAAAATCGGTAGACAGGGTTAACCACAATGAACGGGCATCTAGATCAGAAGACAACGCCGCGTGAATGAAACAAGCCAGGCTAACAATAGGCTAACCAGCCAACCCCGCTGGAAAAAAGAGTGAGTCAGGAATTGGATTGGTAAGTAGTAGTGACACAACACCTCTGGAATTCCAAAGCAGGAGAAACTTGGAGACACATAGCTGAAGCCAGTCATCTCATGACGTGTCCCTTTTTCTTTTCCTTTTGGGAGGGGGAGGAGGAGGAGGCTTACGAGAATCAGCCACGGTTTGGTGCTCTCCCGCTGCTGTGTTTAATGAAGGGAGGGGTGAAGAGGCTCGTGGGGGTTCATTACTTTCCCCTCCACCAACACTAACCGGCAGTTTGTTTCCATTGTGCGCTTCACCACGTCGCGTGAATCAGGGAGCAGAAAGCGATGATTAGTGTCAGTCACCACCTTCCTGGAATACCACTCCAACTCCAAAATAGTTGAGAATCCCCAACCTCCCCCCAAACACCCCCCTCCACCCCGATCTATCACGGTGGAGCGTCTAAAATAGCAACCAGAGCGGTACCCGGCATTACCACGATTGTTCAGGGTTAAGTAAAAAGAAAATGTGACGTCGTTAATTCACTTAGGGAGGAGAATTATATCAGTGTAGACAAAGCTTCCCTATACACACACAGGAAAATTGCTGAAGTGGAGCAGGACTGGGGAAGGGAGGAGGTGTAGTTTGCTGGGTGGTTGGTTTCTGTCGCTGTGTGCGGTGCGGGTGGCGGGTATCGGCCCGTAGCAATGTCTGGTATTTCTGGCCCTGACTCACTGCCCGTCAACTAGCCTACCTGGGTAGTAGGCCTAGTTCAGCAGTCTGTGTAGGTAGCCTTTGACCTCTTTTGGTCACACCCGGGACTGACCGATCACCAACTCTGTCTTTCTGTCTGTCTCTCTGTGTCTCTCCCCCCTCTCCCCCCCCCCTTCATCTCTCCCTCTCTTTCTCTCTCCCCCTCCCCCTCTCTCTCTCTGTACCCCCCCCCCCCCCTCTCTCTCTCTCGCTCCCTCTCTCTCCTCTCTCTCTCCTCTCTCTCTCTCTCTCTCTCTCTCTCTTCTTCTTTTCTTTCTTTCTGTCCCCCCCCCCTTCTCTTTCTCCCTGCCCCTTTCCCCCCTTCTGTCTGTCTGTCTGTCTGTCTGTCTTTCTCCCTCCCTCCCTCCCCCCCCCCCCCTCTCTCTCTCTCTCTCTCTCTCCTCTCTCTCTCTCTCTCTCTCCTCTCTCTCACTCACCTGTGCGCGTCAGACCAGACAAGCTGCAGAGGTCAACAGACACGAGACCTGGGCAAGCAAGCGTTGCTGTGTGTGGAAGAATGTCCATGTTCCGACTGTAGTCTTCAAACCTCTGGCAGTGACCCATGAATGTACCTGGCCAGTGCTGTACATTTCCACGATGGTCAGTCCGTTTTTGGTGTGGGTGGGTGGGGGGAGGGGGGGGTACCTTTTCAGCTAAAGGACTACTGTTGGTGGATTATTCAAGGTCAACTAGAAATTACCATGAGTCATGGCGAGCAAAAATTGCTGGATGTTGAGTTTCTTCTGTTCTGAAATTCGAGTCCTTAACTTAAAGTGCGTGGCTGTTCTGCATATGTAAAAAAATGTGTCAGCAAAATAAATATGCAAGTCGACTTTTTTTGGCTTTTTATACCCCCCTCCACCCCCCTCCCTTTCCGCCCCCCCCCCCCCCCCCCTCCCATACACACACTCACACATGCAAACGGCAACAATAAATGGAGAGAGAGAGAGAGAGAGAGAGAGAGAGAGAGAGAGAGAGAGAGAGAGAGAGAGCGAGAGAGAGAGAGAGAGAGAGAGAGAGAGAGAGAGAGAGAGAGAGAGAGGCAATGGCTCAGCAATTTATTCCTTTGTCCCATGCCATAAAAGGACTGTTGGTTGGTGTCTTCTTTGCTTGCCTGATTGTTTCTTGAAGCTGTCATTTTCTCTAGTTGTTCATATATTACCCTAGACGCTGCTTTCCTATCCAGTTTGAAATAAGGACCAATAGAAAGATGGCAAAACAAAATAGTTGAATAGACAAAAACCAACAAGTCCTCAATTTATTGGGGTTCCGAAAAGGAAAGAACTAATGAAAACAGCCCTGCTCACTAGATGAGGCGCTCCAAAAGAGGATGTGACCTGACCTCACCCCAGTGGACAAGATGCGCTATGGCGACATAGTGGACCTGCAACATGCTGCTGCCTTCGTCACTAGCACTGAGATATCCACCTGACCCAAAACAGTGCTGACAAGAAGAGTGAGAGGAAAGAGATGTAGAAATAAAAGCCCTTTTACCAGTGGCAAAAGGTAAAGGTGAAGGTGTTCTATAACCTAAGCGGTCGTAAGGGAGCGAGGCATCAGAGACCTCATCTTCTCTAGGGCCAGCATATTGAGGGCGGCGCCCATCTCCTCTCCCTCGCTGCTTTACCATCCCTGACCCTAAAGAGGGAAGGTACCCATTTACAGCTGGGTGAACTGGGGGGGGGGGGGGGGGGGGGGGGGGGATTGTACTGAAGCCAAGGCGCGCAAACGGTCACCCATCCAACTGGTAACCACGCTCAACACTGCTTAACTTGACTTGGGAAAAGCGAGCGCTCTGACCACTTAGCTATTCCGACCCCCAGGAGTGGACGATGTAAAAGATTGAACAGGCAGTAAACTAGCTGAGTTTATACTACTGGCCCAAGAGAGATCGACATCAAGATCCATAGCACGACAACCCCACTCTCTGGATGGCACTTAAACTACCAGATACATCTTTCCTTAAACCTAAAGTGAGACAGCGCCCGTGAATAACTTCATATGCAAAGAAGCTGTGAAGGTGGAATTTTATTGGTGTAGTTTCATAAAAGGTGAAACCTCGACATATGTATTTGATGATAAAAATCAATACAACAAACATACAAAAAAGGTAAACCTTGACACACACATATATACATAATGTGTGTCATGATGAAAATCCACACAAGAGACACGCAAATAATTCTGTGTAAAACATGAATATGAGTCTAACCTGATCCCGGAGAGGGGCAGGGCTGGCAGAACTGCTGGCTGAGGCTCCACCCTTTGCCCATGTTGACGGAGCAGCAGCAGTCACGCAGGGACAGCCTCTCCATGATCCGGTCCTGGCAGTTGTTGTCCACCACTCGGGTGTAGCAAAAACCCAGCTGCGCGGCTGAAAATTCAGTGAAGCTTTTTTTCAAAAGTCTGTTGCAATAAGTTATAGCTGAAAGTCAGATTATTAACAAAATCACTAGCAGCAGCAACAGCAGCACCAGTAGAAGTAATAGCAGCAGTAGCAGCAGCAGCTACAACAGCAGCAACAACACCACCAACAGCAGCAGCAGCAGCAGTAGCAGAGGCAGCAGAATGTGCAACAGCAGCAGCAGATGCAACAGCAGCAGCAGCAGGTACAACAGCGGCAGCAGAGGCAGCAGCAACAACAGTAGTAGCAGCAGAAACAGCACAACATCCACAAAAGTGTGATCATCAGACTATAAATTTAGAAAAAAAGATCATCCATGCTTTGCAATTATTGTTAGACCCAAATTCTTTATTACTTTCAAAACGACAAGAACCGTGACTGCTTGCTTGCCCCCCCCCCCCCCCCCCCCCTCTCTCTCTCTCTCTCAAACACACACACACACACACACACACACGCTTGCATATAATTATTAGAGGGAAGCTGGATAACAATTCTGTATCACACAGCCGATTTACATTCTGATCACAACTTGTACACTTAATAACTGAAGCTTACACGTGCAGCCACTCCTGTCTGGAGTAGGTTCAAATCCTGGGTTGCAGGTACAGAAGTAACTGCCCTCCGTGTTGGTGCACTGGCCGTTCTGACATACGCCGTCCCTTTCACATTCGTTGATATCTGTGGATGGGGAAACATTCACCAAATTAGTATTCTACATGTACTAATACACACCAAAGGGTAGTTAAAAATCAGTAAAATAACAACTAAGTATTCGTATTCGAGAAAATAAAATCTAGCGAAATTGGATTGCATTTGTCCTCACTTGATTATAAATATATATCTAGATCTATGTTGACGAGCAGTCTTTAACTTCAGCCCGTTTCATCTTCTCATTTTTTTAAAATAAAGATTTATCGACTGTTTAGTTTTAGTAACGGCAGCAGAGACTGCTTTATCATTTTTTCTCAATATAATTAACTTGGCAACTACAATCTGAAATTGCAACTTACATATTTTTTTTTCCATTGCTCTCACAAACGGACTGCTGTTAGCCTATCAATGGAAGTTTTCAAAAGTCGTCTGCATCAGATACTGACAGATAGGCCTACACGAAAATAACCAATGGTTGAGTAAAAAATCAAATCAACATACTTTTTTTGGTTAAGAAAAAGATTTTTTTTTTTTTTACATAGATTAGATGGTTACAGCAACACACATCTAAGTTACTACTACTGACACACACAGTGGAATGGTTTTTCTTTGGTTACCTCCTCTGAATGCACTCTTTTCTTTCGGAGATTGGAAGACTTAACCAATTTGTCGTCTGTTCCTTACAGATAGGCTAGCCGGTCTTCGTCAAACAACTTTCAACAAATCTTTGTGAGCCTAAAAGAAGCTAAAATAAGGAGAGTAGACTGGAACTAACTATGTTTGCAGGAAACAACATAAATTATTGAAATGTAAGATGAATGTTTCGAAACACTTTGATTACTGTGCTTGGCTAGCATACAAAAGACGTTAGATCTACGATCTTCGCCAAGAACTTGAGTTTAGAAATCGGCAATACTTAAATCTACAGATGACTTCAAAACATCTACCAAGAAGTGTCGTGCAGTGACAGTATACACTTAACTTTGTCGCAAAAAGCGTAAATGAGTCAAAGAAGAAACAGTTTGGATCTATGGCATTATTTGCAAAGACATACTCCAGTGCTTCATGTGTTGATGCTCAATTTTTCAAGAGAGGATTAAGGCTACTAAGACCAGCAAAGCGACTGTGCTCTGTGGTGATAATGACTTCATTTCGTTGCAAGATCATACATCCGCAATCCAGGTAAGGAACTGATTTGCGTCGTTGTTCTTTCAGCCCTTGTGATTTTTAAGCAAAACTTACTGATGTGAAATATGAATGAGAGCGAAATAGAGTGTTGTTTTTTTCTTTTTTCTAGTTTTCCATACAGTCGTTTTGCCTCGGTCAGTGCTAGAAATAATTCTCACAAACACAGCAGATCTTGACTGAAATCGAATTTCGCATTCCCATCTGTCAACTCTTTTCAGTAACCATTGCACCAAGATGACTGGTTAAAAGCTTGTGCAATGAATGAATATGAGTTTGCTTACACACACACACGCGAGCGCGCGCGTGCACGCACGCACGCACACATACACACACACCTGCATGTGTATGCCAGCCTCTCTCTCTCTCTCTCTCTCTCTCTCTCTCTCTCTCTCTCTCTCTCTCTCTCTCTCTGTCTGTCTGTCTGTCTGTCTGTCTGTCCTTTTGTTTTTTTCCTGTTTTTCTTCTTTATTGTGAGAGCATGGTGTAAAGAAACCATGTGCTTATCTATTTAACCTCAATAAACATTTCGAG
>CM060328.1:12658385-12680885 GCA_030674155.1 Stramonita haemastoma | reverse complement strand
CGTCCACGGATGAGCGCTAAGCTAAAAGAAGGTTTGGGGGAGAAGTAGAGAGATGGGAAAGAGAGAGGCAGACTGAAACTTGGTGACCAAAAAAAGAGAAAAAAAAAGTCTTAACCGAAAAGAATGGCCACGAAAAAGCGACCTTGGTGTGTGTGTGTGTGTGTGTGTGTGTGTGTGTGGTAAGGAGCCTTGATGAAAATGAATGATAACATTGATGGGTTGGGGTTTTTTCTTCTCTCCGTTTTTTTTCGTTGTTGTTTGATTTGTTTTGGTTTTTTACTTTTGGGGTATTCTGTTACTTGGTCTATGGGCGGGAAAGGGTCTTCTTGATATACATCAAAACATTCATTGAGAGTGGCTTCCATAGTTGTTTTTTTTTCCATATAGCCTTGCTGTTTTTCCATCCAGTATGCTAAACATGGCGCGGTTTGAAAACAACAATGGTAACAACAGCAACAATAACAAGAATACTATTAAGAAGAAGAAGAAGAAGAAGAATAGTGGTAATTATAACAACAATACTACTACTACTAATAATAATAATGATATTGATGATGATGATAATAGTAGTAGTACTACTAGTACTAGTAGTAGTATTGCTAGTGATAATGATGATGAAGGTAATAATAATAATAGTAATAATAATAATAATAATAATAATAATACAATAACATGATCACTTGAACCCAAACTTTTTTCCATATCCACAAAAACCTTGAGAGGTGGTCCGAGTGCTAGTCTTTTTAGAAGAGACAGTAAGCCATGGTCCTGTGTGTTACATGCATTCAGCGCACGTAAAAGAATCCACGGCAACAAGAGAGTTGTTCCATGTAAAATTATGTAGGAAAAGCCACTCTGATAGGGAAAGAGATACGAATGCAGACAGGAAGAAAGAACAAAAGAAAAAGGTGGCGCTGCTTTTGTGGTGAAAATGACGATTCACTTTTTTTTCGAAAAATTGTGGATTTGCTTGAGATAAGAATTAATGTTATAGACTCGCTGCTAATTTCGTGAAGAGGTTGTGCCAAGGTGTACCTATTGGCACATTTTTCATCCTTAAACACACAAATATTTTATCACTAGATATAGGACTTTGTCTGAAAAAAGTCATAGACTGTTGTGTATCACTGTGTAAACCCTACACTGTTCACCTGAAAACAGCCTTTTTGAAGGCAACAGAAATACCATGGTGATACTTTTAATGATAATTATGACCCGTGCAGTTGACTGTAGGACTGCAGACTTCTAAAATGTTAATTGATTCTCAAAGTCGACTTTTTAGCGGTTACCCAATCTTTACTTGCTCGTTTATTCTAAAAGAGAACTACTACGAGACCATCAGGGCACCTAAATGAGATGACTGCCTTAAGGTGGATTTTTTTTTAGTATCGACTTACAATTGCCATTTGCTTGTTGTGTATTTTGTAGTTGATTCTTTTTTTGACAAGTCTGTCCAAAAAATCACTTTATAAACATTCTTGGATATGGTTTAAAGAAACATAGTACTAAGAGTCACAGTTTAATACATGTCTGGAAACGATGCAATGATATAAAGCAACTCAACACGATAGCATAAAATAACATTATGCATTCCTTTGCAGCTGCATATAGTTAAGTACTACACTTAATAGCCAAAAGAAATGCATCGTGGTAGTCTGGATCCGTGCTTTGTTGCGGCTGTCTGTATGTCTGTCAGCCTATCAGCCTGTCTTTTTCTCGCTTTCTGTCTTTTCTCTTCCCACACACCGCACACGCTATCTAATCATTGCCCTCTGCAAAAAAAGAAAAGAAAAAAAGAACAGAAAATGTTTAGAGAAGCTCAACCGTCGTGTTCCATTCCAACATTTCTCAGTCGACCTGCACAGGACAGAAGGTGCCTGGACCCGTAACAATAAAAGGCCCTTTAATATGGGTCAAGCACGGCTTTTGTGTACACTGGCCTGTTAGGTATGGGCTTGTGGTTTTAGGGGCAGGCACGGTGGTCAGCGAATGATAATGCGGCCGGTTCTACATGGCCATGGGTTTTGCAGACCAGTACAAACATGAGCTGCAGAGCTTATGGGAGAGAGAGAGAGAGTCTGTGGCATGACATGTCACAACCACACATGTATTATAGCTAGTTTTGTCTTGGGTCTAATTTGGCATCTGGGTGAATCTACTTCCAGGGAAGACTGGATGTATACATAGATCATATATCCAAAATGTGGTGTTAATTTTCGTAGTATTATTGCTTTTTACTGTGCTCTCTCCGTCTTCCTCTGTCTCTCCGTTTCTTTCTGTCTGTCTGTCTGTCTGTCTGTCTGTCTGTCTGTCTGTCTGTCTGTCTGTCTGTCTGTCTGCCTGTCTGTCTGTCTCTCTCTCTCTGTCTCTCTCTGTCTCTCTCTGTCTCTGCCTATCTATCTATCTATCTATCTATCTATCTATCTATCTATCTATCTATCTGTCTGTCTGTCTGTCTGTCTGTCTGTCTGTTTAGATCTATCTATCTATCTATCTATCTATCTATCTATCTATCTATCTATCTGTCTGTCTGTCTGTCTGTCTGTTTGTCTCTCTGTCTCTGTCTCTCTCTCTGGTGTGTGTGTGTGAGAGAGAGAGAGAGAGAAGAGGGGGGGGGGGGGGGGGGGTTGTGTCGGGGAAGGCTTATCAAGTTTGATTATCTGGACAATTCTCACAAGTCTTTAGTAGTAAGCTTTTAGATTACTCGAAATGATGCTTTGTAAATGAAATGCTATACGCTATTAAAATTATGTTTAAATTTCTTTAGCTTTTGCTTTGCTATATTCAGGGGGAAATTCTAGGAGGCAAGGTGTACTTGATATCAGTAAACTCAAAGAACAGGAAAAAGAAAATACATATGCTAAAGAGTTTTTTTTCTTCTCTTTGTGGCATTGAAAAATCGATTATGAAAATATAAATCTACAAAATGTGTAATGAAGATCAGTTATAAAATCATGCCCACCACAACTTTCTTCTAGCAAACCATAAAGGTAGTCTAATAACTCTCTCACTGTTCTAGACAGAAATGTCATCAGATCGAATGTCATTCTGATAAGAATTTTAGTCTCAACAAACGAAAACAGATGAAAATAAAATCCCCAAAATGACCTCTTTGACAAAGGGTATTGCCAAACCATTCCCAATAAACCAGGTGTATGTCACACACACACACACACACACACACACACACACACACACACACACACACACACACACACACACACACACACATCAAACAGGGGAAGAGTTGTAATACTCATGGCAAAAAAGTGTTATACCATATTGGTAACTGAAGTGATGCTGACGTCTTGAATGGGCGGTAGTAGTAAACAGGGGCAATACACTTTACACGAGGTTTGGCAAATAAAAAAAAGAAAAGTACGAAAAAGAAATGAAAGGCGTCTAGACAGTGTGCTTTGACAAGCTTGGGCGATTGATAGTCTTTCCGCAAACAGAAGGGAACTAGCTTCCGCCCTTCCCTTTGGTGTAGGGCAAAAGGTAATGTGGCGAAATCAGCAGAAGCCAGGGTTTTGCTGGCGGCCCACTCCAGTCTTTCAGCCTCCTCCCTATTGTTGTTTTTACTTACTTCAACTACAGAGATCAAGCATGACTGGGAAAAACGCCGACAAAGCAGCACAGCACAGGCCACAGGCCTTGTTGCTGTAATCACCAGAGGTCATTGGTTCCTTCCTGTCAACCACCGCAGACCCCTTTCAGGTCTTCCCCTCCCCCCTCCTTACCTCCCTCCCCTCCCCCTCCCTCTGCTGCATAGAGAAGGAATTCCCAGACCGTTTCCTTTTTACCTGCTGACTAAGGGAACTTGGTAGAGAGAGAGAGAGAGAGAGAGAGAGAGAGAGAGAGAGAGAGTGTGTGTGTGTGTGTGTGTGTGTGTGCAATGGACCTGCATGATTATACCCATTCCAGCACAACACACCTTTTTTTTGTTAACCTCAAGCTGAGTTTCAACAGTTATACTAACAAAAAAAAATGCACTGTTGAATCGCTAAAGGATGTAGAACATTTACTGACTATATATTTTGGATGAGGTGTTTTGGTAAAAAGTTGAATGGGTGCTTTCGATAGTGCTTGAACGTCAGATTTCATGTATAACATTTCCTGACATGTTATGAATGCTGTGGATATTTTGTCATTTTGTCGCACTGTGAGAAAAGTTGTGTTTCCCACCTTAACACCCTGGGGGGTGACCCAGAACAATAATTGTGCATTCTGACTCACTCATCCCACCTGGGAATCACCGTGAGTTTGCAAGTACATAGTGGATGAGAAGTTTACGTGAATTGCTTTTCAGTCACCTTGCCATATAAGCAGCCATACTCTGTCTTCAGATTATCTGTTTCTCCTTTGAAGGAGAATACAGTTTGTAATGTTAAAAGCTTGTCATGGCAGAAGATTACCTCACCATAGCATCTTAGCATAACGACGTTTTGATACATGTATTTGCGCTTGTAGGAATGAGACATCTTTTAAACCACCTACAATATCGTTTTGTCCTTAAAGTGTTAATATAGGTTTTTTATTGTTTACTTTTTTCCCTTCTACAGGCTTCCCCCTCCATTCTGATGATTAAATACATGCATTCACAGCAACAAGAAACTAACAGCTGCAGCAGCATCTGGCACACAATGTTGGATAAGAATTTCTTTATTATTTAATTTTTTTTTTTACTCGATTGTATTTCATTGGTAGATGAAGCTTGTGTTAAATTTGAAGAGAAAAAAAGAGAAAAATTAATCCATTTAAGGCCATAAGAGGTCATATAACAGGGTGGGGTATGGTAAAGTCAGTTCAAGGACATCCATTGCCCCGTGTGTGTCGGTATCAAGAAAATCTGTCTCCATGGTGTGTGTCTGTGTGCGCTGCTTACCAAGCGTGTCTGGTCACAGAAAGAATGAAGAAAATGTCAACCCTTCTCTCCATACAGATAGATGTTAGTAGATCATGTTTCCTACCAAAAAGAGAAAAAAAAAAGAAAGCGTTGGTTCTATATACATAGTTCCAAAGATACTTATATCTACACCAAGTTCTTTCATACTGCAAAGCGTCTGTCAAAACAACAGTACCCAGACCTCTCACAGCCTGGTTCGTCGACCGAAATTTGAAAGAGCTGGGATTACTTTCAGGTTGCACTCTGTGACATATAAGCTTATTTATGTGAGAGGGAAAAAATCGGTCTGGGTATTAAGTCCCTGCCACAGTTTTGTCAGGTACAAGGACACGCTGGCCGGAGGAACGAGATTGACCGCCAAAACGCTGCCACAGCGTAAAACGCGATAGAGACCCAGCAATACATGTCACGCCGTTGACATATTTAATGTAAGAACCTTCACCTTCAGACGTTGAGTGCAAAGAAAATCTTATGAAAGAAAGATTTGATTAAAAGTTTGACAATCATTTCCTTGTATGTTCTATATTGTTGCCAAGAAATATTCGAAAGAAACAGTATGTTTACGGCAGTCATTGCAATATTGTTAAAACCTTGGCTTGGTCCACTTTCTTTGCCTCTGAAAAGAGTCATTCTGACCATCTCTAACGATAAAAAAGAAGGTAGACTGAGCTTGGTGGAATTCAGCTTCACATCGTACAGATATTTTAAACGAAATCTATGTAATCAGTTCAATGAATGGATTGGCATGCAGATTATCTGCTAAAAAAGGTGGGAAACATAGTCGCTTTGCACACTCATTTATTTCTTTGCAGTTTGTAGTGTTTTATTTATTAAACCCTGCGGGAATTCGCTCATAAAATCCAGTGGTAAAAGTCGACTATAGTTTGAATACAAATAAAACCAAACCCCCCAAAACTTCTGTATATTTCACATGAAACAGTGATAAAAACCCTGCATATGTCAATGAGATACATAAGATTTTTTTTGTGTATGCTTTATTTATCATGAATGGTTTACAATGACGATAGTCATAGGTCTCCTGTCACTAATACAGATAAGTGGATACGCAGATAGTTTCATAAGGATTGGGAATTCATCATCAGATTCGGGTAAACTTGCCAGTGTTACTTGCTCGTGACACTTTTACAGTAAAGGAGCTGTGCTGGCCCACTGCCTCTCTCGGGATTACACCAGTTTGCATCTCGTAGGAGGCTTTCAAGTAAACCATCATAGTGCTTCCGGACTTGTATTATAGATTATTAAGTTTTTATCCTTGTTTTGCTTTCCTTTGATTTTGTTTTCCAGGGCAAGGGTTGATAATATTGTAGCGGAACAGATTCACGATTTCTAAAACCAAATTTATAAAATAAAATAGAATTGTGTGTTCAACTTTCTTTCATTAACGATTGTAAAATTTGGGTATATTACTACTTTTATAACTTCATGGACATTGACCAAGATCATGGTATCTTTAACAGACGTGTTTGAGTTTTGTGCATATGATTGTATAATACACACTATAGTACACACGAGCAAGTATGTGCAGAATTAGAGTTAAAAATCTGTGGTATTTGACTATCATCCCCATTATTAACACAATAAGGAAAAAAAAAAAAGGTATATCAACTGGCAGGCGCGCGCGTACGCACGCACGCACGCACGCACGCACGCACGCACGCACTCACGCACTCACACACACACACACACACACACACACACACACACACACACACACACACACACACACACACACACACACACACCGCCCATTTTTTCTTCTTCTTTAAAACAAAGAAATAATACTTATCCAGCTGCAAGAGCAGTCTACCTCAGCTGTTTTCTTTCTTCTTTTCCTTTTTTTTTTTCTTTAAATATTTCTCCAGCTGGCCTCCAGACAAGAAGGAAGGGGGTAAAATAGGGAAGGTGAGGGTAGGTAGGTAGGTAGGTAGGTGCAGGGCCAAGGCAGTACCGTCAGTCGAGGATAATGTAGGGAAAAAAATCTGCCTACGATGGTTATGCCACATGGCTGTAATCTGTACACAATGCACCGAGTGTTCCCTAAAGAAGGAAACAGAGTGGGCAAAGAAGGTTAAGGACCGACCGTTCCAAATCCTGCTGTACTAGCACTAACATAGCCAGCCTGCTATGCGCTGTCATAGCAGAATCTTGTGGAAACAGCAGTCTGCGGGGAGGTTTCTTTTCAAGTTTCTTTTCTGTGCATGGAAGAGAGAGATCTAAACTGTTCTACAAATAATTTGCCAAATTTTTTTTTTTAAACAAGCAATTCTTTTTGCTATTAGAAAATAAAATTGTGGTAAACTGTACCCCCTCCCACCGAATGACGCAGAACATCAGAGCCAAATGTCCATGCTTTTCTGTAAGAAAAATTCAGTTAAGTGTGATGAAGTTTATATTATCAGAACAGTACTCAACTAAATGATAGTGCAGTTTACATTACATCATAAACAGTTTATTTTCTGGAACAGTATTTTCAATGCCCAAACTGCTCTAAATCCCTCCAGATAGTTGAATGTTCTAAAGCCAGACGGTCGGTATAGCCTAAGAATGTATCGGAGGTAATCCTAGAGGCCGTACAACGCCCAGTGTCCCAGATGGGCTCCGTTTAGAGTAAAACCCATCAGGACCAAAGCGTCTGGTAAGCTACGCCCTGTGATGTACGACCCTGCTCTCAGAGCTACGTGAGTTCCCGGCTTCAGCTGAAGTGGGCACATTAATCTGTTTTCTGTCTGGCTGGCTGGCTACTTGAGTGTTTCAGTACTTTTTTGTGTCAAGACATTATCGCGGGCAATGATTGCAGGGGTTAAGGACTGCTCCTCCTCCTCCCTACTCTGAACCCCCCCCCCCCCCCTCCCTCAGCAAAGGAAGGCAAAACCAGCAATACGGAGAACAAACCATACTCATGGGTCCAAGCTGTGATAGTTTCTGAAACAATTTTGCAATGCCCACATACAAAATAGTCGAAACATCTTAGTAGGGTCTTATAAGAGTTACCTGAGACAGTTAACTCCCTCCCCCCACCCCTCAAAATCTAGCATTTCTCCATGACATAAAACAATAAATGTTCCGAAAGAAAATGGATTTCGTTCAATTTGAACTGCTACAAGTCTGTTTACTCGTGGTGATGTTTTACACACAAAAAAAGGGAAAGAGGAAGGGTATACATCAAAATGCCCCTAAAGGAAAAAAAATAAAAAATAAATCTCAAACGCACAACTGTAGACACATTATCCAACATAAGAAAAAGAAAGATAAAAAAGCATATGTATTCTGTTTCAGTTTACCAACCGTTGGTGTCACTTCGTGTGGAAGATTCCACACATGCTCCACCAAATCTGTCTGACATTCCACCCATAAGAAGCGAAGCCTACCCGATATTGTTATATAGCCTCAGGTGTGCGTGAGGAGCTTTCGTCGTTCTTGCAGCAGTCAGCAAGAAAATCGTTCGGATGAAAATCTAAAATCCCCCGTGGGATACTGGGAGCCTGTCAGTATAGATAGCATCCCCACCTTCTCGGAAATTCTGTGCTAGGAATTCCATATTTTCTTTCCTTCTCTTATTTATGCATTCTTCCTTTTCTTCCTTTTCTTCCTGTCACTTCCTTCCTGTCTATTCTTACCATCTTGGTTCACTCTCCTGCTTTTCTTTTTCTTTTATTATTTTTTTTTTTGCAAAAAAGCCTTGACAGACAACAATGCTTTCCGGCGCCGAAGACGGATACGCTGGGTCTGACTTGCAACAGCGCAACGCATTTTCGCTGATATGACAGACATCAGTGGTTGCTGTCTGAGAATTCGACAAAGAAAGGAAGGAATCTAAAAAAAAAAAAAAGAAAAAAAAGAAGAATAACAATAATAATAAAAAACCAAAGCCCGAAACCTCCTAAAAATAAAACACAGATTAAAACGACAAATGGCAAAAAGAAATCAAGAAACACAAAGAAAAGAAAAATAAGTAAATAAGTAAAGCCAGATAAAAGGGAGACATGGGCACAGTTTTCAAGAAAACACAGTACTGGGGGTACGTTTTTCCTATACACGAGGGAATATGATATATAGAAGGCAGCACCACGGGAAATGATTCAGATACCTTGCTCCTGTTTTGTATTTACCCACTGACGTGCCCTAGTTCCCTTTTCCATTACTCTCCCTCTCCATTTGCATTACTTTAGTGCCAGAATTTCTTAGAGCCATACTAGCCACTTTCGACGCGGTCGCCATGTTAAGTGAGCATGAATCCAATCCAAAAATCTTCTTCAGTAAAACTATCCACACCAAAAATGTCACATTTGCCATTGTTGCTCATGTGACGTCAGCGTTGTTTACAAATAAGAATGCTCCGTAATCTATAATTTTGGTACTATCAAAAGAAAATGCTTTCCGAAGTCGGATTGCTGTTACTTTACTGGCGAGGGGGGAAAAACGGTCGCATAGGCAAAAAAATCCTCACAGGTAAATCGCCAAGCTCTAGCCGAGGAGCTGAAAAAAAAAGAAAAAGAAGAAAGTTTCAGACGTGCATATTGTGTACTGTAGTTACTGATGTTAGTCACACTGCTGTTGTTGATTTCCATTGTTTTACAATAAGTTTTATTTTGTTTTAAGTACTCTTTTTTATCGCTGAGTCGTGAAAAAAGTCAGGTTTACTAGGTTTGTGGTGGAAATTCAGATGACCTGGATCCTGTGAAAAGACGGAATCTACCACTATGACCGTTTTATTTCTCTTGAAGATATGTCCACTATGGGTCACACGGGGTGAGAGGCCATATTTTACTGTGTAAAGAGGCCCAGTGACTCTAATCTGTACAGCAGAGCAGAGAGGTCATAATTTACACATCCATAGAAAACAATTCACGTCTGATCAAAGACAGCAGTAACGAGAGAGAGAGAGAGAGAGAGAGAGAGAGAGAGAGAGAGAGAGAGAGAGAGAAGAGAGAGGGAGATTGTGTTAATTAGCCCTCATCGTAGTCAAAAATGTTAAAATCACATAATCAGCGAAGACAAAAAAACAACCCCCCCCCCCCCCCCCCAAAGAAACAAAGTAAAGATTCACAGTCAGGTAAGGCAATACAGACTGTCTGACATGATTATGATCAAGATGCACTGACCACAAAAAACAACCCCAAAAATCAAACAAACAAAAACTTAAAGTATTGCAGAAAACTTTACCGCGATGCTTACATTGCAGAATCAAGCAAAGCAATAGAAACTGACCTATGATCAAGATACACTGACCAAATGAAACAACCCCCAAAACTCAACAACAACACAAAAACACCAACAAAAATCAGCACCCCCTTCCCACCCACCCATCCCCAACAACAACAACAACCTAACCAAAGTATTGCAGTACAGTCCACTTACCCGCGAGGCTCATCACTCTGTAGCTGATTACTTCTGGCACGGGACCGATACCGTAACCTCCGTCTTGATAGACTCTGAGCACTGACATCGTCCAACACTGCCATCAGCAGCAGCACCACCACCCCCCACCGCCACCACGAGGAAAGCAAACTGTGACCCTCCTTCATTTTCAACAGCTCTCTGCTGTAATGTCCACTTTTATATACCACCAAAGCTTATTGGTGGATTTCAGGGATGTTCAGTTTCTCACCACCAAATCTCCTTGGTGGATTTCAGTTGTGTTGTGTAATGCTATCTCTTTCTTTTTGGACGGATAGTAGAATAAAACGTTGATAGAAGAGAGAAGCTGGTCGAGAAGTGATGAGCTGCAAGTCAATTTTCCACCGCCGTAGAATCAGCCGAAAGTGTTTTGTTCCATGAGTCTTGTCGTCTGTGTTATTATTACACAAGCCCCTCTTTTGTAAGTATCATTTTTACAAAAGTCTTAAAGAGTCCATTTGAAATGAGTATTGACAGAGATTCTTTAAGGAATGCACATCATCGTGAACACTTGTGGTCCGAGTCGTTCCCCAGAACAGCGATGAATGAAGATGGCCAATTTCAGCTGCAGTGAAATTTGCCCTCCAAAAACGCTAGTCTGACAGGCCTACCCCACCCACTGATATAAGGTCACACGTGAGACTGTCCAGTCGTTGGATCCGCCTCTGATCCCACCGACACCCGAGTCGGACACCCTATCCACCCGTATTGTCGGCCGGAGACAGACTTCTCAGGTTTTTATCGGCTAGTAAGCCCTCCCCCGCCACCGACTAGGCTGCGCTTGGTCTGCTTTGCCCTCACAACAAGGTGAGGGCTGATGGCGCTCTCCACTTTTTGCCGTCTATAGCGGGCTGCTCGGTGTGTGTGTGTGTGTGTGTGTGTGTGTGTGTGTGTGTGTGTGTGTGTGTGTGTGTGTGTGTGTGTGTGTTTGTGTGTGTGTGTGTGTGTGTGTGTTCGCGTATATAAGTAGGTGTGCACTGTGCTTGTGAATGGCTTGTGCGTGCGTGCATGCGCGCACGCGCACACACGTGTGTGTGTGTGTGTGTGTGTGTGTGTGTGTGTGTGTGTGTGTGTGTGTGGTGTGTGTGTGTGTGTGTTGTCTTTTTTCACACAAAAGAACAAGCGGACGCTAAGGAGGAATGTGGGAGAGGTGAGGTAGGGGGGCAGAGAATCCAGCCATACATTCATACTAGCAAGCGGTGGGAAAGAAGAAGGGCAACAAAAGACTGGCAATGTACACCTAAGAGGGTTTTTTTTCCCAGATTTTTCAAGTGCGGAGATGTAGCGGCCATCAGTGTTTATATCCCAGCAAGAATCACCTAGTTTTCAAGCTAGTGTTTTGATCCATTCTCTTACAAAAGGACAACTAACATAATACAAGACAAATTCTAAGCTTTTGGTCTAAAAGGCTACTTATGTTTGTAACCTAGGAAAGCCTTTTGAAAATACAATTGCGACTTTGTTTTCAACTGGTTTATTCTCGGAGAAATGGTATGGGCTGCCTTATTTTTGCTAAATAATGTCAATATTTTTGTTTTTAGCAAAGAGTGGCTTGTCCGCCCACACACTGTGACCAAACGGTTATTGATGGTTAATCAAAAGAAGACACTGCGTGCCCAGCCATCCCCTATCCACAAATGTCAGTGAAGAGAGTATGGTCAAGTGACCTGAAGCTGTGGTCATTACCTAGATATACTAATGACACTTACTGTATTCAGTGCGCTTTGCTGAAAGTCACGCTTCTGTTGAATTTGAATAATGAAACGAGAATAAGTGTCGAGTAGGAATCAACCCTTCTGAAGGTAAAAAGCGTTTGTTTATTTCTTAGAGATGATGGGAGAGAGTTCCAAACAATAGGGACTTGAAAGCGGAAAGATCTGAGGCAGAATGATTTGAAATCAATAGCTTTTAATCATCATCATCATCATCATCATCATTATCATCAGCAGCAGCATCTTCGTCATCATCAGCAGCAGCAGCAGCACAGAGTAGCTTTTCAGTACAAGATCTGAGAGGGCGACAAAGCCTGATACATCTTCCAAAATCCACCAGAACATACGAAATGCTTGAACAAGTTTTCTTTAATTCTATTCAAGCTGTGCTTGGCAGCAGGTGAAGTTTTTCCGTTTTTAAAGACTGGAGAGTTATCATGATCTCTCTTTGATTATCTGGAAATGAAGCAATTGTCATTGTTGTAACATTGTAGACAAACAATTTCTTGGAAGAAAAACCAGTGAGAAGTGAGTTACAGTAGACAAGGCAACTCCGTATCAGGAAAGTGCCCAACTGAATGACAGGTTCCGTTCTGGAAAATTTGCCAGATGATGCCATTTTTCTCAGTTTGTAGATGATAGATGAACAGATCCTACTGATCTTGTCACGCAGAGAGAGAGAGAGAGAGAGAGAGAGAGAGAGAGAGAGAGAGAGAGAGAGAGAGAGAGAGAGAGAGAGGGGGGTGGAGGGGGGCGGGTTTGCATTAATACTGACACCAGTTGTATGCACTAAATATACTAAAAATGTATTGCTTTGTTTAAACAAAGCTTTAAAATAATGAACATGTAATCTCTATGTAAACAAAAATTACAGTATTTAATTCATGAACTCTCTCGGTCAGAGTTGGTTTTTCTTATCTTCTGGACAGGGCAGATTAAATTGGCCATTCGTTCATGTCAAGAGAGACAGAAAGCGAGAGAGAGGGGCAGTTGAAGTGGGGGTGGGATGGGGAGGTGGACAGTCTTATCCCTGAAACTCGTTCGACAATACTGGTCAGGTGGGACAGCATTATGTTTCTTAACCTTCGGCGCAAGGTATAGGAAAGTGTGATAAATGGCTTTCTTGTAGATAGGACTATTGGTCTGCCGAAGCTTGCTGCTCGATAAGACTCTTATAATGGCAAGTTTGGCTTTCAGCGAATCTAATTTGAGAGCGTTTAGGTCGTACAGCTAGGTAAACCTTCTCTCTCTTCTCTCTCTCTCTCTCTCTCTCTCTCTCTCTCCTCTCTCTCTCTCTCTCATCCTCTCTCTCTCTCTCTCTCTCCTGTTGGAATGCCTGTTTGTCTCTGTCTCTGTATGTCTGTCTTTCATCATGTTGCTACCTCTGTCTGTCCTGTTGGAATGCCTGTCTGTCTCTGTATGTCTGTCTCTTCATCATGTTGCTACCTCTGTCTGTCTGTCTGTCCTGTTGGAATGCCTCTCTGTCTGTCTGTCTGTCACTGTATGTCTCTCTTCATCATGTTGCTACCCCTGCGTCTGTCTGTCTCTGTCTTTGTGTCTGTCTCTCTAAACACCACACACACACACACACACACACACACACACACACACACACACACACACACACACACACACACACACACCACACACACACACACACACACAGGTGTTTTTGCTGCTTGTTGGCTTTTTTGTTTGTTTTTAATTATACTATATCATACATGACAAAAAAAAACTGTTTTATTCTCTGAAGTCTGCTGGGAGTCACTGAGGCAAGGCACTGAAGATCTATTCACCAGTTTTCCCCTATTTCATACTTGTATCGGTGGTTTACAGATATGCACCTGTGTAGAAAGCGAAAAGTGCAGGTTCGATCTCATTTTGTTCCCGAAACTTTTCCCCTATCCACTAGACCGTGAATAGTGGTTTGAGTTCTGGTCTTTTGAATGAGATGGGAAAAAAATCATGTCCCATATGCATTATGCCTTCGGCGCACGTATAGGAAAACAAGTACACATACAGACATGAAAATTAGAAGATAATTGGAGGCGGTGCTCTTGTGGCGACGCGCTCTCCATTTGAATAGCAGCCTGATTTTCATTCAGAGAATTCTGCCCCGTGACTTAAAAGTGGTAGAAATAAAAAGTTGTGTACTAAGCCGTCGTCTATGCAAATGGTTTTCCTAATTTTATCTTGCAGTTTTGTTTGTCCGTTGTTTTCTCGCTGCCAGCCTTTTTGTCCTCCTCTTTCATCCGTTCCCTGCAGAACGCTTTTACTGAGGCCAATGGATCGTGTAATGTGCATTTACCAAACATAGTTTTTTTCTGGCATCAGTGGACGAAAAGCACATAAAATCAAATCATCCTCTTGGTTTAGAAACAATAAATAGTTAAACAGCGTCTTACTAACGTAAAAAAAAAAAAAGTCTGTCCCGAGCCATAAGGCTCATCAGGCCGGTGCTTATCCCGGTTTCTGTGGCGTTAAGCGACTGAGAGTCATAGACTCCCCCCTGGATAGGACACCAGTCTATCGCAGGGTTAACCCCCAACACAAGGTTGGTACCCCTTTTACACCTGGGTGGGGTGAGAAAATAGCCGTAAAGTGCCTTTTCCAAGGGCACAACGCCATAGCGGAATAGCTGGGATCGAACCCGCAAACTTTAGATTACGAGTACAACGCCCTAACCACTAGACCACAGCGGCGGCTCTTACTAACGTAAGTCTACTTTAATTTCTGAACTATTTTGCCATTTTTCTCTTTTCATCGTGTGTTTGTGTAGATATTATTGCCATGTAAATTGGGGGGGGGGGGGGGGGGGGGGTGGGGGTGTCGCTTCAGGTCTCTCCTCTCTCTCTCTCTCTCTCTCTCTCTCTCTCTCTCCTCTCTCTCTCTCTCTCTCTCTCTCTCTCTCTCTCTCTCATCTCCTCTCTCTCTCCTCTTTCTCTCTCACACACAGTCCAGGTACTTGTTCTGTTCAGTTTCAAGCAGGTTAGTAAGGCTGTGTTTTGATGCCAGCTATCTTCAAGATAGTGAAGATGCCTGAGGCTGAGTGAAGCACTGCGAAAAGTGGAAGACAGCGAAAGATGTAGAGGGATGGTGGTTGTCAAGTTATTTATATTATGGCTCCACTACGGTGAAGAAGACTGCGCGTGGAATTTGCCAGTGCTACTGACCTTGGGAGGCCGGCACAAGTAAAGTCGCTTCTTTTTCGTGGTTTGAAAGTCTCCCTGAAGACCTTATAATTATATTCTGTATGGTAGGAACAAGTAGTAAGCATCCCAACACCAGCCTCATCTAGCGCGTACTCTGTTCTGTAGCAGACGCTTTAGTGCCCGTGTCAAATTGGTCAGTCAGTTTTGGACACGCAAAGAGCTGTCAACCCACATCTTGTCTTCACACAAAAAATGATAGGCAAGCATGATCGAAATTGGAAATTTCAGACAATGATACAAGTCTTTATTTTGCATTCAGTGCATTGCAATCATCTGTTCATTACATAGCATTCATTCGGGACAATCAGGAAAGACTCAATACTAAAATAACAATTTGATGTGGTTACCAATCCCTCGCAATCATCCGTCCCTCACACTCACCCCTACCTCCTTTGTCTGCAGCTTTTTTTTTCCAAAATAAATCAAAGTGATACAAGTAGAATATACATTGACTTTTGTTAGGGGTGTATGGGTGGTAAAACTACAATTTCAATAATAAAAAAAAAACAACGAGTAAGCAAAGGGCATAAAAATTTATTAAGTGGGAAAAACTGTAATAAAAGTGACAGGGTGGCGGAAGAAGAACGTGAAGTGAGTGGAATGGAGATGGTTGAAGATATCAGTAATGCTGCTGAAAAGAATATGTTTTATACGCCTTTCTTAAAGCTTAGAGAGATCCAAATAGGCAGATATCAGAAGGAAGGGTTTCCCATACCTGAGAAGCACCAAAGAAGGCCCTACTAACGGAAGTCTTTGTTCTGACGCTTGGAATTGATTGTAAAGGAGAGTCAGGAAGAGCAGAGACTTTTCTTGAGGGACTGCAGACTAAGAGAATATCGTCCATGTAGGCAGAGGATGAGTCTGCGAAAAAGTTGTAACAGAGTATAGTAATCTTGTATTTTATATGTGCCTCCACAGGAAGCCAGTTAAGTGATTTAAGGAGTAGTTAAACAGAATTGTGTCTTTTTGCTCGGAGAACAATTCTGGTAGCTTTTTTTTTTTTTTTTTTTTTAACTTTCCGCAGTTTTCACAGAACGTATTGTAGACAGTTAATAAGAGATTCGCATTTGTCAAGTTTTTAAAGAACAAAAGCGCTAGCAAATGTTTTAGCTGTGTCATCGGTGTCATATTTGCGAATTGAACTAATACGACTTATGTCTATGAAGGCAGGGCAGCAGATATTTAAAACAGGGTTATCTAGAGACATGTTATTTGGAAATGATATACCCTAAATCTCTAGCAGAGGATGCAAAAGATATCTTTAAAGTCTTACATGGATAGATGTTACTCGACAGATACTGTAGCCGAGTGGGGCAAGACTTTGACTTCAATCTCGTTGGTCCATGAAGTCATTGGTTCGAATCTCTGTAGGGATTTTTACGATCTCCCAGGTCAGCTTCAAGTGCAGACTTGCCAGTGCCTTAAATCCCTCCATGTATATGCACATCCAGAAGATCAACTATTCACGCTAAAAACCCTTAACTCATGTCAACAATCGATTGTTTATTGAAACACAAACATACCCAGCATGCAACCTGTACAATGAAATGAGCTGCTCTGAAGTTGGACTGGGTCGGCCCAAGCCAGCAGACAGGAGGAGGTGATAAAACCAGGCACTACGCATCCCACCAAATAAGGAAAGAGAGAGAGAGAGAGAGAGGAGAGAGAGAGAGAGAGAGAGAGAGAGAAGAGAGAGAGAGAGAGAGAGAGAGAGATGTGGTATTAGATAAAGGCTGATATATATAACTTTTGTTTCCAATGGGATGAGTGTGGTTCTTTATTTTTGATGTATTGAGTGGGTTGCGAAATAACTTTTGATAGTTGTTACAGATTGGTGTTGCTGAATTGAATCAGGAAGGGAGTTCCACAACATAGGGCCTGAGTAAAGTAAACATGATTTGAACAAATATATTCTTGGGATTGGAACACTTGACTTTTTAATTTTTGTGGAGTGGTTTTTGGGGAATGGTCTCTTAATGATGAGAGAGAGAGAGAGAGAGAGAGAGAGAGAGAGAGAGAGAGAGAGAGAGAGAGAGAGAGAGAGATCACTTGTGGTTTTTTGGAGGCGCACCTTGTTTGACTTAATGAGAACAGCTTCAGTTTTGTTATCACTGAGTTTTAATTTGCTAACGGTCATCTAAATCTTGACACATGTCCAGTACAGATCTCAGTGCTTTTAGCAGTAGAGTGGATCTGACAAAGAGGACATGGGGTAAGAAACTATGCGTTGTTGGTGTAGGACTCTGTAGAAACAGAATGTAAGTAAGCAAGTAAGGATATTTCGTGCGCCTAATTTATTTTTCTCATGAAAGCTCTAAGCCCTTACCAACATGACACTTGCAGAATTATTCAATCAACTGAACAATAAGACTATAACATAATCATATACACAGCCACACACACACCTTCATCTTCACTCATTCTCCTCAACAGCTACCCTTCATCGTTAACAAGCCTTCCACATGAAAACATAACCACCGTCTCGCGTTACTGCTATACAAAAAAAAACACAAGCAAACCAACAAAAAGCAAACCAAACAACCTAAACATTATCAAAGAGATCGGAGGCTGAGTGTACTAAAACCAGGAACATCTGCACCAGCTTGAGTTTTGTAACGTGTTGACATTCCTCTCTGTCTCTGTCTCTGTCTCTGTCTCTCTCTCTCTCTCTCTCTCTCTCTCTCTCTCTCTCTCTCTCTCTCCCTCTTCTCTCTCCTCTCTCTCTCTCCTCTCTCCTCCCCCTCTCTCTCTCTGTCTCTGTCTCTCAGAGACAGAGACACAGAGAGAGAGAGAGAGAGAGAGAGAGAGAGAGAGAGAGAGAGAGAGCCGGCACATAGAGAGAGGAACCAAAAAAAAAATGAGGTCTGGGACATTTGTGTAAGAGCTAAAAAAAAACATTTGAAGTGGGGCAGCTTTTGGGTAACAGTAGCAAACAGTGGTAGCACATTGTAAATGAGCCAGGATTACATAGCTACAGACCAATTTGTCTGTTGAAGACGGGCTAAAGTACAAGGTCACAGCGTGGCCAACATTGCAAGTTGATTCATTGCTGTCAGGCGGCTGGCGCGTGCGTGAAACATCATCATCACACTTGGCACTGGGGTGTGTGTTAGTCTGTAGGCATCTCGCCAAAGTTTCTTATTCCTCTGTAATGATGTTGATGAAGATCATAACGACGACGACGATAACAATGATGGTGATAATGATCGCAATGATGATGATGAGGGTGGTATAGTGGTGGTGGTGGTGATGATGGATGATGATGATGATGATGATGATGACGACAGGTGTTTCACCATAAACAGTACTTTATGTCAGAAATGTTCTTATCTAGCGCTCCCCAGCTTTAACACCTGGGGGCCATCTATTAAAAAAAACAAAAAAAACAGTTCCACTGACCACACTTAGGAATCGCTGTGAAATTATACTGGATGTGAAGTTGGCGTGAATGCCTAGACTCGAAAACCTCGCCCCAAAGTCGGAATGCGGCTACTGAAATGGTGTGGGAAGGTTGGGAGGGGGGGGGGGGGGGGGGGGTCGCATACGTAAAAATCACAGGTAATCTTGAAGCTCTCTAGCGGATTTTTGTTGTTTAAAGTTACATATATTATTATAAAGAGTTTGTGGGTTTGTAGTCTCTGTGTGAGTGCGTGCGCGCGCGTGTGTGTGTGTGCGTGAGCGCGCACTAAGCTTGCACCTTTCCCAGATTTCTTTTGTAAGCATAGTTGGTTTCCCCACGAGGGAGTCACACACACACACACACACACACACACACACACACACACACACACACAACACACACACACACACACACACACACACACACACACACACACACGAATGTGTACTTCGTCACCTCTTATTTCCTCTCTTTCGCGCTCATTCCCTTCATTCCTGGCCCATGAATCTGCCGGCGGCTTGACGTGTGACACTGCCTGTTAACAAGCGTCCTGCAGCAAGCTGACCAGTGGTAGCATGTAGGCCTGAGAATGTAGCTTACACCTGGCCGCTGTTTTGCTGCCGTGTCGATTTCCAAGTCCCGCTTCCATCGCTGCGTCAAGTCAGGTCAAGTCAGGTTCACCCCCGTTAGTGATACCTGGGGCCTGTCAGTTTAAAATGGTATCCCTACCTTCTGGAAATTCAGTGCTACGAATTCCTTTTTCTCTATCCCTCTCTTTTTTTGTTTCTGCCTTGTTCCTTTTCTTCCTGTTACCTCCTTCCTTTCTAGTTTCTGCTTTCTAGGTCCATTCCCCCCCCCCCCCCCCCGCCCCATAAAGACCTTGAATATAATAATTTCCCCAATGCCGAAGTCAGATGCGCTGGGCCTGACTTGTCAGGCGCTTTATGGCAGCGCAACGCATGTTTTGCTCATATGACAGACAAAAATGAGTTGCTGTCTGAGCATTGGGAGAAGAAAAAAGGTCAAATCGAGTCAAAATTATCTTTATAGCGGGTAAAAGATGTTTACACAACTGTTTTTCATCCTGCCCTCTCACGTCTTTTTTTTTATGTTAACGATATATAGATCTATTATGTGACGGCAAGATGACGACGATGGAAGAAAAGATTGTTTATGAGATTTGTAAAGGTGGTGGTGCCTCTTTTTACTCAATGAATTTTGAGATTTATAACGTGTGGGGATTTCTCTTTTTCCCTTGAGTGACTATTGTATTTGTTTTTTTCATAAGCTGATTTGTATTACTAGGTTACCATTGTGCAGGAATGTTTCTAAAACCAGGTTTCTTTATTTTTCTCTCAGACTTTGTGTATTTTTTAAAATCCCCACAGCGTGATGTTACAATGTGTGTGTGTGTGTGTGTGTGTGTGTGTGTGTGTGTGTGTGTGTGTGTGTGTGTGTGTGTGTGTGTTGTGTGTGTGTGTGTGTGTGTTTTGTGGTGTGTGTATGAGAGAGAGAGAGAGAGAGAGAGAGAGAGAGAGAGAGAGAGAGAGAGAGAGAGAGAGAGAGAGAGAGAGAGAGAGAGAGAGAATATGGATGAATCAGAGACAAAGAAAAATGTCCATAATTATATGATCAGTTGCATTATATTATGTATTCTATCATATCACTGTTTTGTTTTGTTACATTGCATTATGCCAAAAACTCACATTAGCACCGCATCATGAAAACTGTGTATTCACGGCAGTGGTTCTTTCCCCTTTGCTGTTTGCCAATGAAACTCGGACTGTGGTAAAGAAAACCAGACAGGCGAGCACATCCTTCAGATGTGTACGCTATACAGCGACCTGGAGAAGAAAGTGTGACCGACGCAGATTACCCCACAGATCAAACTGTACGGCCCACGAGAGGAGCTGGAAAGACATGCCATTATTTTTCCCAGGCACATCTGACTGTGTAAAGCGAAAGAAGAAGAAGAAGATACTACAGCAATCACGCTCAGCTGTTCAATCACTATTCTCAGTTACCTGCGGCTGCGGCTACGCCTCCGCATCAGGTTGCTGGAAGGACAAGATTCCACACACAGAGGTCTCAGAACAGGCTGAACTTCCCAGCATACACACCCTCTCGTCTCCCCTGTCTCCCCTGTCACAGGGCACGGTGTTTGCAGCCACACCTAATCGCTGACATGATCCTCCTTCTCCATTCGCTCCCGTCTTCACTGGCCCTGCTGATTTCATGGATTCCTCCTGTGGAAAACACAGTTTAAATGAGCCGAGTTCCAAAACAGCTAGGCTATTGTATTGAAATTTTGCCAGGGCAAGGGCAAGCGCAAGGGGTGGGGTAGTTAGGTGGTCAGAGAACGCACTTTTCCCAAGTCAAAGTTAAGCAGCATCGAGTGTGGTTACCAATTAGATGGGTGACCGTTTGAGCGTCTTGGCTTCAGTACAGTCCCCCCAGTTCTCCCAGCTGTCAATGGGCACCTGCCCTCTTTAGGGACAGGGAAGGTAAAGCAGCGAGGGAGAGGTGATGGGCGCCGCCCTCAATATGCTGGCCCCTAAGGAAACTGAGGCCTCTGATGCTTCACTCCCCTACGACCACGTAGGTTATTGGACACCTTTACCTTTTACCGTTTTAAGCGCTCTTCTTCATTCTTCGTCGTCGAACGCTCAGATAACGACTAATGTTGTCTGTCATATGAGCGGAAATGCGTTGCACTGCCGTTAAGCGCCCGACATGTCAGGCCCAGCGCATCCGACTTTGGCATGAGAGAATTGTTATCCTTAAAGTCTGTCCCTGTGGGAAAAGGCAGGAAAATCGACCAAGAAGGCAGAAAATAGAAAAGAAGAAGGTAACAGGGGAAAAAAAAAAGGAACAAAGCAGAAACAAGGAGAGGGATAGAAAAGAGGGAATTCCGAGCAGAGTTTCCTGAAGGTGGGGACGCTATTTACACTGACCGAGCCCCTGACATTTCCACAGGGAAGTGCAACCGTTCTGTTGAGGGTCAGAAGAAATGACTTAAGACTGTCTCAAAGTGTCTCTCTGAAGTCTGGACATTGACCTCTCTTCTTGGGAGTCACTTGCTCTGGTTCATCATGCATATTGTGTGAGGTAAGAGTTCCAGATATTTCCCCGTGCAGCAGAGATGAGACGCATCACAGAACCCAAGAACATAACAACTACACACAAAGGCCCGACTTTTCAGCCGTACTCAGCTATTTCTTTAGTTTTTCAGGTAGGTGCGACTGCGGAATGTTGCATGTTATTAGTCACAGAGAGCGCGGTGGAAAAGCCATAATTATAAGCCATAGACTATGCAGTAAAGAGAGAGACAGACAAACAGACAGACAGACAGACAGACAGACAGACAGACAGACAGACAGAGAGAGAGAGAGAGAGAGAGAGAGAGAGAGAGAGAGAGAGAGAGAGAGAGAGAGAAAACATGGAAATGGTTTTTTTTTGTTGATCCATCCCCTCAATCTCTACACACTCACACACACGCACACACACACACACACACACACACACACACACACACACACACACACACACACACACACACACACACACACACACACACACACACACAACACTGCACTCTTTTTTTCAATTTGCAAATGTTTAAGGCTTACTCCGATTTCGCCTTTTTTCTCCCCCCCCCCCCCCCCCCCCCCCCCTTTTTTTTTTGTTTGTTTGTTTGTTTTCGTTTAGATTTTAAAATAGTTAATTATTTTAATAGCCTCAGACCAAAATACATTTTACAGGCATCGGAAGATTATGGGAATTTTGCGGTGATAGATTTTACATGTGGGTGTTTTTTTTCGCTCCTCGGCTAGAGTTCCGAGGTTCACGGAT
>CM060328.1:12640885-12648385 GCA_030674155.1 Stramonita haemastoma | reverse complement strand
TCTTTAATTGAACTCTAAATTAAAAACTAAAAAGGTGACATTTGACATGATTTCAGATTTGTCATTGTGGGAATGCTAAGTACAACTAGATCTTGGTTTTTTTTGTTTAACTCACAAGTTCTGTGTCAGAAGCTTTACTCAAACCCATAAAACATAGTGTTTTGTCACCAAGTTTATCTTATCCATTTTGACTGTTCCCTCCCACCCTGTTTTCAGAATTTCAATTGTTGCCTTCAGGACATCGTTTTCAATGCCACAACAGCAAAACAAACAGAAAAAGAAATTCCTTTGTGCCAGTAGCTATCGGAGTTATAAACTCACAATAACACTGACTACCCACTCTTTTTTTTTTCCACTTGTCTGATGCACATGTCCTCATAGAATAAAAATGTCATAATTTTAGCTATATTGATTTTTTTTAATTGTTTATAAATTCATGTCTTCTAGCCAATGGTTTTAAAACATTGCATTTATTGGTGTTCCGTGTGTGAGAGAAAGGGTGTGTGTGGATGGTGTGTGTGGGGAGGGGGGCGTGTTTGTGTGTATGCCAACATGTGTGCATGTATATATGGGCGTGTGGGAGTGCGTGCGTAATGTGTAAATAAAAATGGTTATGTCTTTTCTAGTCAGTGGTTTTAAAAACATTGTGTCCATATATTGGTAGTGTGTACATCATATGTGTGTGTGAGTGTATGTGTGTGTGTGTGTGTATGTGCATGCGCGTGCACCTACGAGTGTGTATTGTGATATTTTTTATTTGAAGTTAGAATGTTTGAACAAATATGAAATGTAGCTATCTGGAATCTTTTGATTATGATTCATATCAATATATGCCTGTCAGTATTATAATTGCCTTCAGGGATGATTAAAGTGTTTTTGACTTGGCTTGACTTGACTTATCCCTAGCACTTACTCATTTTCATGATAAATATCTAGGTTAATTTCATGATGTAGGAATTATAATTCAAATTGAGGAGGCTTTCTTGTTTTTTGATAAGCCCACCTCATGTAGGTCTGCTTGAAGACACTTTACAGATATAAAGGTATAGGCCTAAGGTATATATATATCTTTAATTTGAATTATTCTTTGTATGCACACAAAACGAAAAAAAAACACCCAGAAATCAAAAGTAAAAAGTTTTCATTACAAGGTTCATTCAAACTTTAATTACTTTATTATTATTTTTTTTTATAATAAAGTTGCTAGTCTTTGGAAAGTCTTATCCTTAATACTTAAATCTGCACCAGATATTAATTGATAAAGTCAATGATTTTCTAGACAACAATTAAGAAGTTTATATTTTTAACAAGTAATTTGATTAGTATACATCTTATTAAAGAAGAAATTTGTTTGATCAATGTTTATGGAGTATTTTTAAAATAAGCAGTGTTGGGGCTTAGATCAGGTCCTACTATTCTTATTAGTATTACTGAACTGGGTATAATGACTATACTGTATACAAGATAGACAATAAAAAGATCATTATCATTTTGATTTTATCAGTTAGGCCTCAGCCTAGGCCTTTTAAATGTTCTTTAATTAATGTAAAGAGTAGGCCTAGTAGTAAGCCTAGAAAAAAAAAAAAACAAGTGTGTGTAGGCTTCTTGGCCTTACATTGGTTTTGCCTAGTTTCAGACAGGTGTATCAATGCCTCGACATGATGTTTTATAGGCCCAAGTGAGCTTACCTATCTAAGTCCTTGTTATGTGTCTGCCCTGACTTGATTTAGGTTTAGCCTAGGTTGTAGATGAAGGGTTGTTTGAGGTCTTCATTTTTCTGTCATAAGGTGTTTTGTTGGTACCCTACAGCCAGACACTTTCAATAATTTAGAAGCATTAATTGCATTCTTGAGAATATTTGATATTCTTTTGGCCTGTTTAAGCTGAGCTATCAAAAGATGATAAAAAAGAGAAAGAAAATATGCTAAAAATATGTATTGCACAAAACAAAACCTACCAAAAATATATAATTATAGTAGGGGAGAATAAACACATGTATAGTGAATGCATGAGCCTGATGTTGGGAGTCCTATTGAAAGGATACAAGGGAGGTAATGAGCTTTGTATCCAGCCAAGTGGTCAGTCTTAGCAAGATAATAACCCAAACATTGCCAATACACTATAGAGCAAGCACAGGTGAGGAAATTCCATAGAAAAAAAGCCCATGCTTGGATGATCTTCACTTGACCAAATGATATCATTCAGAGAGTAGTACTTACTTTTTTTTAGTACTAGTAGTATTCAAAACAAGTGCAGATAACCACTTACAACTTTTCCATCATTTCAGGAATGATTTATCAAAGATTCAATTCCCCCTCCCCCCCCCCCCCCCCCCCAAAAAAAAAAATCTTTCAATGACACTGACAACATTTTAGGGGGTTTGTTTTTTGCTTTTGGTAAGGACTTTGCCTTTGGCCTAACTTTACTCCATTTTCCGCTCCTGGATGAGCCTTCATCAGAGGTCTCGGCAGTGTTTGAAGCTTCACCCTCAATGGTACCTTACTCTCAGTAAAGTGACTACAGTTAACACTACAGTGTCAATCACATTCATGAAAATATTTGATGTTCTCGTGACTTATTCAAGCTGCCATCAAAAGATGATAAAAAAAAAAAAGAGAAAGAAAATAGGCCTATATTATGTTCAAAATATATTATGCACCCCTCAAAAAAAAAAAAAAGTTTGAAAACTGGTTCTTTGGGAGGGAACACTCAAAGCAGTATTAATCATAGTATCTAGGTGAATGCATGTCCCTGTGGTGACTCGAACATGGGCTCAAATTCATACTCAGGCTGTCATATCACAAGTACAACACGCTATTCTCTAACTGCCAGGCTATCCTGTCCTCTGTGTGCGTGTGTATGTGTGTGTGTGTGTGCATGCCGCATGCGCACCTTCAGTAGGGTCATGTTCATGTGTACAAGTTATACATGATACATGTATAAGTTTTATAATGTGTGTGTTTGCTACACATGTGCGTGTGTGTGTATGTACACGCACATGAACAAATGTAAATCAAAGGTGGTTTGAATTTTGCTTTGAAACCAAAACCGACTGTAACATGCACACACACACACACAGACACACACACACACAGACACACACACACACAGACACACACACACACACACACACACACACACACACACACACACACACACACACACACACACACACACACACACACACACACACAATCGCCATGTGTCACATGTGTGAAGAACACCAATGGGTTCCAACTGGATTCTAGACTAAGGTTCTGTAGCTCTGGAATACCATTCACATCTTTGCCTTACATGTATACATGTCTCAGTGCCCATCTATGATCTTATGTCCAGAAATAGCAGTAACTCAATTATGAACTTGCAAAGTCATCCTTCTCCATTTCTCAGCACTTGACAACAAATTATGTGGCTGATAATGGAGAATAATACTGAAATGTGGAAAATTGCTTATTAGAAAGGTTGGTGTGTGTATATGACTCATTATAAGGCCTTTGTTTATTTTCTATTACTATCACAGTATCGGATCTATAGAAATTAGAATACGCGTGTGACATAGGGAAAAACGAATTAGTCTATTGTGTACTGCTACTAGGGTCATTGACAATGAAATACAGATGGATGACACTAACCACTCATATGTCATGGACCATCACATTGCTGAAAAAACCCCACCTCTCTTTGATCTGCCATAAATTAGACATTTTAGTGGTGTGATTTGTCTAAGTTACAAATTTGTTTGGTTATTGTTTTGGTCCTTTACTCGCTTTAGACTAGTCCTTTCCGAATTACAGGCTGCACCACTTATTTAAGAATTGTTTAGTATAACTTTATAAGTAACTTTAGAAAGATAGAAAATGGATTATATCAAATTATTAAAGTTTCAACCTCAGTATTCACATTTTCTGTGAATATATCAAAATTCTTTTTTTTTTTTTTTTTGGCTGCTGTTGTAAAATTGTCAGTTATTTAATTTCTACAGAACCAAAACATTTTTCTATTCAGTTACTTATAGTTGCCCAAAAAGGTGTACATACACACACTGACACAGATGAGTTGTCAAACATTAAGTACAAAAGCAAATTATATGATCAATGCAAGTTTTATTTTCTTGCACCATTTTTCATGATCTCTAACATTAATCGTCAGTATGAAGTTTTCTGTTTAAGCAAATAGTACAACAAACTAGCTGTAGTGTATGATATATCACTTACTGTTAATGCAGTAAATGAATGTAGTGATGGCAATATTGATTCTGCTGCTGCTGTTACTACTGTTATCACCACCTCTTCTGCTATAGTATAATTCATCTGTATTATCTGGACCTTTTTTATCATAATCATAATGAACACATCAAGAGACCATCACTAGTCTATATCATAAAGCACCGTAATGGTGGGGAAAATGGTTGTATATATGCAAAAATCTCACCATTGTGAACCCTGGCTGGAGCTCTACCTGAAGAACAAACACAAAAAAACCATGATAAAGTACTTGGTTTCTAATATTTTTACCCACGGATGTGTACACATCATCATCGTGTTTGTTGCTGAT
Organism: Stramonita haemastoma; assembly: GCA_030674155.1. Taxonomy (NCBI): domain Eukaryota; kingdom Metazoa; phylum Mollusca; class Gastropoda; order Neogastropoda; family Muricidae; genus Stramonita; species Stramonita haemastoma. Next base: position 12,643,831 of record CM060328.1, on the reverse strand, counting down.
TTACTTTTAGTGAGAGCGTGGTTTTAGTTTTCATGAGCCATTATATTTGACACCTTTCTGTGGATGTACCGTACGTCTTATAGTTATACTTTCAATGAACATTCTGTTGACAGATGTGCTTGATAGGAGCCTGAAGCCTGCTTTTCCCACAACCTGAAAGACTGACTACCTGGTACAGCACAGCACAGCACAGCACAGCATGATGGGAGCTAATGGGGGTGTCTTCCTTGCACTGACATGCTGCCTAGCACATCTACTGGCTGCATCTGTGGATGAACGCAGCAGTGGGGCGATCACACAGATGGACATTCTTATGAAAGGCGCTAAACCTACACAGGTTAGCATTGTAGAGTGTTTGGAAGATTTGGGAGTGTGTATGTGTGTGTGTGAGTGTGTGTGTGTGTGTGTGAGTGAGTGAGAGTGTGTGTGTGTGTGTGTGTGTGTGTGTGTGTGTGTGTGTGTGTGTGTGTGCTGTATAACGTATGCTGTGTGTGTGTCAAGTCATGTCAAGTCAAAATGATCTTTATTGAGGGTAAAAGATTAAGTTTACACATTTTTTTTTCATCCTGCCCTCACAAAAAAAATCAAGAACATTGACTTCTAAAATATTCAAAGACGAATATCAACCTTTGTTGAAAAAACTAAAGTGTGTGTGTGTGTGTGTCACTGTGTGTGTGTGTCACTGTGTGTGTGTGTGTGTGTGTGCACGCGCGTGTGTGCGTGCTGTAGAATGTATGCTTTAATAGGCTCCTAGTTTCTTTCTTTTTATGTGGTCACACTAAGGCACAGACCTGTAGCACACTAAGGCACAGACCTGTAGAAAGGGAAGCAGAATCTGATTATATCGTATAGGTTGGTCTTTTCCTTTCCTCAGAAATTCAATCTTGTTAACATAGAAGAGTAATAACGATAGTTAATGTAATAAAAAATTTAAGTCCCATTTGAAACAATCTGAACAAAAGAAAATCTATTAAATCCTGGCATCAACCAGGCTCAAGAGGTATGGCACCTGTAGCGCTGGTCAAGTAATTTGAGTGACACTGGCAAGTTCTGCCTGTTAAGTGGATGGAGCTGGCTGGATGGTGTGGCCCCCGGGTTGTTATTGATTTCATGCTGCATACTCCACAGCCTCTGTAGACAGCTGCTGTCTTGGGCCCCGAGCCAGACTGTATGCCCTCCACCCTCTCCACACCTCTGCTGTGGTTAGAACTGGGTGGCAGCTGTCTTTTACAAGCCCTCCCCCCCCCCCCCTTCCCCCTTATTATGTAATTGACCCAACCTTTTCTCTCCCATAACAGGAATGAATACATTCTCTCTCTCTCCTCTCCTCTCTCTCTCTCTCTCTCTCTCTCTCTCTCTCTCTCCTCTCTCTCTCTCTCTCTCTCTCTCTCTCTCTCTCTCTCTCCTCTCTCTTAGGATTGATCTTGTTCTTCAGGTCTGAAGTCACAATAGTAGTCAGTCATGTTTAATTAACCACAATGTCATAACCACTACGACTACTAATCATTTTTGTTTGTGGAGATTTTTTTGTTTGATTCTCCTTGTTGTTTTGTTTTTTTAATGGTGGTGTTGTTTGAGTACAGTGTTTTCTTCATTTTAGATTGGATTAGTTATCACATCTTAAAAGGAAAAGATAGATCTGTCTTGTAATCAAGAATAACTGAATTTGTCTGGTAAATGTTTCTCCTTGAACAGAAAAAAACAATTTTTTGTGGTGTTTGATATGAAAATAATTATGTAATCATATGCACATATGTATTATAATCTAAATGATTATGAGGTACCTGAACTTAACATACTGTAGATGATAATTTCAATAGTTAATAAAAGTTGTTGCTGGTGAAAATTGTTTCCCACAGTAAAATTGTGATGCATATTTTGGTTGAAATGTGTAGATCATAAATCGTATAAGTTTTAGGTTTCACTTTTCATTTAAACTTCCATAAACCCCTGGACATTGTCATGAATTATTAGATGTTTACCATCCATATCATGCTATTCTCTGCATGCATGTTCATAGGTCAGTAAGACACTGGCAGGTCTGCACATCAATTGAGCTGAGAAGCAACAAAACCCTCTTCCTTTATCCATCAGGCACTGTTGAAAGAAAGAACATGCTGTCTGTGAAGTCCTACAGGACTGGTAGGAGTAGAAGCCCTATGGCCTTATTCTCTTTGTTAAATTGTGTACTTATTATAATTTTAAGTTAGGTAAAGTCATCCTTATGTCTGACTAGTGTAACTTTTCAATCAGACAGCTTTTGCCCTTTTTGATTGTGTCAGTTGTTGCTTCCAAAGGGGCAAAAAATGACAAGAAATAAACTCCTCTTTTGCTCCATGTTGTGAAAGCACAGTTAGCTCAGTAGTCAGAGCACTCACTTTCCCCAAGTTCAGGTTAATGAAGCAGCATTGAGCATGGAGCATGGTTACCAAGTGGATGGGTGACTGTGTGCACGCCTTGGCTTCAGAACAGTCTCCCAGTTCACCCAGCTGTAAATCACTAAATGGGTACCTGCCCTCTTAAGGGTCAAGCAATATAAAGCAGTGAGGGAGAGGTAATGCCTAATGGGCACCACCCTCAGTATGCTGGTCCCTGGAGAATTTGAGTTCTCCGACATCTTGCTCCCAACAACCTCATAGGTAATGGGAACACTTTTACATTTTTACCTGTGGAAGCATCCTGTGTGTGTGTGTGTGTGTGTGTGTGTGTGTGTGTGTGTGTGTGTGTGTGTGTGTGTGTGGTGTGTGTGTGTGTGTGTAAGGCAGTTTGTCAGAACAGCCGAACAGGTTCATCTTCCTGCTTGCAGAAAACAGCCAGTTAAGACAGATTTAGTGTGTATTCGTATGGCCTGTTTTTAATGCTGTACAATCATAAACTTAAACAAAAAGAAAAATTTTTGAACAACCGCATTTGTATAGCACTTTTTATCTTGCCAGTTTATACCAT
>CM060328.1:12525885-12633385 GCA_030674155.1 Stramonita haemastoma | reverse complement strand
TCTGTTTTGTTTTTCTAGGTGTTGGGGTGAGGATTGGAAGGAGAACATCAGTACAAACCATTGTGTTGCAGATTCACTATGCAAAGTCATTTCAAGGTACGTGTGGAAGATCGTTTAGGGTTGTTTGATTCTTTTAAAGAACAGGGTGTGTGTGTGTGTGTGTGTGTGTGTGTGTGTGTGTGTGTGTGTGTGTGTGTGTGTGTGTGTGTGTGGTCTTAATTTAAATATACACAAACTATATACACACATGTGCACACGCATACACGCATGTGCGTGCATGCACAACACACACACACACACACACACACACACACACACACACACACACACACACACACACACACACACACACACACACACACATATGTGATAAAACTGGTGTGGGTAAACAATTGTTAAAAATGTTGAGTGTTACTATCTATGTACTTTTTTCTTTGGTATTGTGGTAAAGATAGTTATATGATTCACTTTTCCTGTGATACCATTGTGTTGCATCAGTCGTATTTGCTTCCTTATGCAGTCAGGCCAGTCTTTGTTCAGTCGTTTTTTGTTTTTGTTTTTAGCAGTCATGTTTCATTTTGAAATGTTGCCATCATTTGTTTTATATACATGCGTGTCTCTGTAACCTTTTAACCAATGACATATATTTCTCTGTCTTTAATTGTAATCTTAAATATAATATCATGCGTGAAAGTACAACTGTTAAATTGTAAGTGGCAGCAAACCTTTTCTTGCATAAGAGGTGGGGAAAAACCTTAACTCAGAAAACCTCAACTCAACCATTCAAATATTAACAGTAAAATGTTACTGGACTTGGGGATACCAAACTTAGATTCTAAACAGCAGATTTCTCTTTCTTTTTCCTTTTTCTCAATGTTATAACTGTTTACACTGTATTAGACCAAAATTATATGTTTCACGTAATGCTCTGTAAATATCATGCATTGTGTGACTTAGAGAGATTAGTAAGGTCGTCAGTATTTTTTTGCCTTCCAGTGCTTTTCATTGGACAGGGATTCCTGTCCTGACAAGTGACCGATGGTGACAGATGACTACTTACACTGACTGTTAGAGGAAGTAGGAGTCATTTGCCTACAGGCTACAGTAATACTGAGCCTAGCGAGACACTTAGTATGTTATATAGGGGGACATTTCATAGCTGGTCCACTTGAACAGGAATGTTTTGGATTTGATGTGTAAAAAGTTGTCTGTGAAACAACATTATATTTTGCCATTTTCTTCACCAAGGTGGTTCATTATAGCCCCCAAAAGAAAAAAAAAATCTGAAATTAACTTTTCAATCATTTAATATTTTGTTTGTTTGTTTGTTCAGACTGAGCTAAACTTTTCATTCTTATCAGATAAGTGTTATTGTTCAAACCATTTTTTTCTCTTATAACTATGCACATGCACACTGATCCAGTTCTTTTTAAATGAAGAAAATAAATACACACACGCACACGCACGCGCGCACACACACACACACACACACACACACACACACACACACACACACACACACACACACACACACACACACACACACACACACACAATATATGCACATGCAGACTCACGCATGCATAAAAACATTGAAAAGCAACTAATCCCTACTTTTTCTGTATTCTGGAAAGTGACTATAGTTGGAAAAGAAGCTAATCACTCAGTGAAATACAATTTTGGGGGGTAATCATCCTTATTGACTTTTGCTCAGATCAGGGGTACTTGGTATTCAAGCAACACACATTCTTGCATTTGTGGTTTTTTTGAATGTCCTTATTTCTTGAATCTTTATCCCAAGACTCGTACCTTTTTAGATAACAGCTTGAATAACTGCATCTCTACAAAACAGTGAGTCATTATAAAAAATAAAAAAAAACAGGTGAAAATAGAACTGCCAGACAAGTGAATTAAGATTTAATTTTAAGTATATGCTTAAATAAATAAGTAGGTGAAATGTTACATGCACACATGAAATGTTTTTCACAGTTTACATTCCTCTTGGGATTCACATGGTGATGATCATGACACATAGATAATTGGAACTGGAAGCCTGTAGGTGTGGAGTGCATGCATCAGAGCCTGAGACATGGCATTGTATGATTCAGGTGCCTCAGCCTGTGTAGTGTATAAAGTACAGTGTGCTGTGGGCTCAGGTAGCAATCTGCAGCCACACAGCGAAGTTCATTGGTCATCCACTCTTAGAACCAGACTGTTGAACACTTTGGGGTTTTATTGTTTTTTTTGTTTTTTTTTCAAAAGTCAGCTTGCTGATCTTTTTCTATCAACTGTGCTATGCCTAACTGTGTGTCCCAATTTGTGTTTACATCAACATAATTATATCAACATTAGCCACAAAGAACAGTGCTAAGGTTGCTGTTTCAGGGCAAATATGATCTCTGTATTATTTTCTGTCTTCATCAGTCATAACGAAAGACAAGGAGTGATGTGTCTTAGTTTCTTAGCCTCTAATATCTCATTCAGTAAGAATCTATTCTGTCAAAAGAAACCTGCAGTTTTTGTGTTTGTTAAAATTCCATTAACTTTTGAAGTCTGATGCATGTGTTCCAAAATGGTTGTGTTTGTGATACTGACATTCACAGAATTACATACACAACACTGACATGTTTTTTCTTTCTCCAGATTGACTCAGTTTTGTTAAAAATTTGTTTTTCAGCCAACGAAAAGCCAGACAGATCAGGGATTCGCCTGTATATTTCGAAGGAAAAGTATGTTGTTTGCACACACACACACACACACACACACACACACACACACACACACACACACACACACACACACACACCACAAGGAGTGAATTTATGGCTGAATGATATGTTTTTAGCTGCATTTTGAAAGTTTGACCTCACATTAAATGAATCTTAGATCATATTCAAAGACAGAGAGAGCTGGAACTGGTTCAATAGAGCTACAGAATGTGTACAATCATTTGTGGGCATTTTTGCCTGTTTATTTTTTTAATTCAAAGAATTTCCTTAAATGACTAACTGAAGTAAAGGAAGTAAAACCATGAGGAGTTTGGGTTGTTCAGTGATTACGTTAACTCTTATACACATGGGTGGTTTTGTCGTATGGCTATGAGAATACTATGTATTCCATGTCTTTGAGAATACACAGTGGTTGTTTTGTTCTGTCTGTGAGGATACTATGTATTACATGTCTTCGAGAATACACAGTGGCAATACACCGTGGTTGTTATGTTCTGTCTGTAAGGATACTATGTATTACATGTCTTTGAGAATACACAGTGGCAATACACAGTGGTTGTTTTGTTCTGTCTGTGAGGATACTATGTATTACATGTCTTCAAGAATACACAGAGGTTGTTTTGTTCTGTCTGTGAGGATACTATCTATGTATTACATGTCTTTGAACACACAGTGGTGGTTTTGTTTTTGTCCTTGCAGGCAGCCATACGTTGCAGGCATTTATCTGTTGATGTCGACCAGTTTTGCAATACCTCCAGAGCAACAGAGTAGGTAGTATTTTCTATCTGTCTTTCTGGCTTGATTTAACTTGATTGTTGTTGAAGGATACTAAAGTGATATAATTAATTGTTTTTGTTCAATATAATTTCTGCAGAATGCATTTGTGTTCAGTTAGTGATAAAACATTTGCCTCATCTCAGGTGTGCATTTTTAGATGTGTTCAATGAAGAATTTAAAGTGTGTGTGTTTATTTTACTTATTTTTTAAATTTTATTCTTTTATTTTGAGGATAATAGAATAAGTGTTCATGTGCTTTCTTACATCCAGTCCCTGTGTGTGTGAATATAATGTAGTCGCTAGCTGTGTGGCCTGACCCTGATATCAAAACTGGATCTGTTTGCAGAATACCATGTTGACGTGAGCTGCCAGTACAAGGGAAACCATGACATGGTGCCCTTTGCTTACAGAACTCATTCCCACGGCTTAGGTAATACTGATGGGTTGTTTTTATTTTGGTGGTGCTTTGTCATTTAATGAAGTACATGTTTATTTGCCTTGGCTGGTGATGTCTGTGCACCTCTTAAAGTCACCTGTGGTTGGGGTTTTTTTTTGTTGTTTTTTTTTTTATCCCTGTCTTACTGATGATGGAGTGTAGGTGTTGGAATTTACTCCCAAAACTGAAGCTTTTGTCTACAGACACTAGTCTTGAATGAGATTGAATTTTTACTGTCGGATCTGTATCATTTAGAATACTATAAAGTTTTTTTTAATCGTCACTTTTGTATTAAAAAAACCCAAACAAACCAAATTATGCAAATCAACCTCATAGTTAGGGGTGAAGTCTGTTTTGTCTGTTGCATGCTTTCTTATCTTGATATTTTCGTGAAAGTCGTTATCTCCATGGCGTCAGTCTCTTGCCTAGAGTGAAAAGATAAAAATCATGACCGTTGAATTTTGCCATTTCAGGAAATAACTTAAGCATGAAGCTTGTGCCCACAAAATATCCCCCCCCCCAAAAAAAAAACAACAAAACCCCTGAACCAATAGTCAGACTACTTTCATAGACCTTGTGTCATTTTTCAGTAACAAAGCAGTTTTAAGGAAGCTACTCAAGTGTTTTTTGTAATTCATATTTTTCCATAGCATGTTTGTGAACGAACATTCATTTTGGACACAGGTATGTAAGGGTTAAAGCAGTAGCTGTATGAATATTACATATTTGGTGTTCATGTTGAAGGTTAGAAGCTTAAATGCCTTGCAAAGGAACTGTATCAGTCAAGCCAATATGTGTGGTAGACTTGTTCCTAAATGCAGCAGCATATATCTACACAGCTTTTGTGCCCAAGACATCCTGGCTATAGCTTAGTGGCAGGAAGGATAGTACAGTTGGTTTTATACTCTGTTTCAATCTGTATAAAACTTCAGTTTTATTCTGAGATTTAAAATTCTCTGAGGTGTCAGCCCCAATATGACCTGTGTGGTCGGCAGGACTATAAATAACATGATTGATTGTTTGATAGCTTAGTGGCATGTTCTTCATTGTTTAAGTGCAGCCTGGATGTACTGACCAGATCAACGCTGGGTGTTTCATCAGTCATGTTCTCTTCATGGTTGTGTGCAGGGAGAGTGATTACTGGCTACCAGTACAACAACACAGGTTACCATATGATAGGCAAGGGAAACCCCCAGTGGCCTCAGGTACTGTGCTGATTTGTGTGTGTGTGTGTGTGTGTGTGTGTGTGTGTGTGTGTGTGTGTGTGTGTGTGTGTGTGATGCCAACTTAAGTCAGATATCTTTATTAGAAGTTAAGAATAACTTTTAAACAATCTTTTTTCATTTGGTCTCACATGTATGCAGAGATGTACAACACATTCACACATGCACAGACACAGAAGCATATGAACCAACCTATAGTGTTAGTGTGAATACATATGTTCACGTAAAGTAGCAGAACTTTACTACATCATATATCTTGACTGTCCAACAAGTTTTTAAGGTAACACATATGATGGAAACCATTTGGTTTTAATTCATTAGATTATTTCCATAACCCTGTTGAGCAGGTGAACTTTTTTTTGGAATAATTTTACTCAGAACAACATATGGCTGAGTATTATGTATTGCAGAGTGTATGTTTGTGAGAGTATTTATTTACTGTATACACATGAAAATGACAGTGTGCATGGGAATGTGTATGGAACAAATGTATGTATGTAGTATGTGTATCAGACCTGTGCTTAGGTCAACATTGCAAATGTTTATCGCGCAACCTGTGTTGTGTTTCAGGCATTTTATCCTTCCAAATCCAGTGTAACAATCAAGCCAGGAGACAAGCTGGTAAGTATAGGAACAGGGCTGGGAAACAAATCATGAAGAACAATTGACTGTCAGATTATAAAATAAAAAATATTTCACATACCAAAACAGCAGAGTGTTTTTTTAAATAGTGCACAGTGTTCCTCTCTTATCAGAACTGATTTCTTTGCAAAAAGATATATATATTTATAATTCATGTAGAATATTCCAGTCTACTAGCATTTGAGTCCTTGGCAAATAGAATGTTGTTAAGCCATGACTATCATGAGATAGTGGATGATGTGAAGGGCTTTTGTGCCTTGTGTTGATTTCTGGAATAGTCCAAGTGTCTAGACAGCTGGTTTTTCATGATTAAAAAAAAAATTATGATTTTGACACAAGCATACCAGGCACCCATATCTCTTCAGCATCTTAAGTGAGGACAGCACATTGCCAGAAAAATAGAATGCTTGAACAGAGAACTTCACTTAAATTCTTGTGGAACGCATGCTTGATGATTTGTTTCTTATTTATCTGTAGGAACAGAAATGTTCTTTGTAAAGATGAATAACAAACCAAGATGAATAAGTCATAATATTGCTCATGAAAATGAATAACAGATCAAGATGACTTACCATATTGTTTGCTTTCTAATAGGTGGCAAGGTGCACCTACAACTCTACAGGGATGACTCACACTGTGTATGTGGGGTAAGTGTTGTTTTTCTCTCCCATGTAACATCAAACTTCACTATTTTAAGGGTATCTTGTTTTTCTGGTAGCAGAACAACTCGGCAGTGTCTGGTTTCTAATTTGCAGTTGGTTTGTGTATTTTTGTTTTTGAATGCCTGAACAAAGAACTGCAATTTAATTTTTGTGGAATGCTATTCCAAAAGGCAAGAATGCAAGCTTGATTGTCAAAAATTATGAGAAGTAAAAGTCAAAAGCAAGAAAAAAAATTTTTTTGTAGTCGTACACTCCTGCAGCATTAGAATTTCAGTGTACAATGTCTTTTTACAAATTATTGGAAAGTATCCATCGTATTTGGCAGTCATGTTTTTGACAGTAAGCAGACTGAAAGTGATAGGACTGGTTGTAAAGTGATCATTTATACAGTTCACATTGTCAGAATGTCTGTGTCAAAAAGATAATCTTGTCAGTTTTAGGTTATCTTTTTCTTGTCTTTTTGATAAGAGAAGAGTATTGGCTTTGTTCAGTTTTGGGAAACTCTCAGGTTGGAACAGGCTGATGAAAAGGATTTTTATAGTCCATTAATCATAGCCTGGAACCTTCACTGTACTTTTTAAGAAAGCTAGTGGAAGCTTGTGCTTGTGCTGTCTTGTAGTCCAGTGGACTGTGGGGGCACCACCAAAGATTTTGCAACCAGCTTCCTCCACTCCCCACGACATTGTAGTACAAGTACTTTATCTTGAAACTTCAAAGACAATTCACCCTCTCTAATGTCATTTGTGCTGGGTGTGTTTCATCAGGGGAACCCACAGGGACGAGATGTGCAACTTCTACATCATGTTCTACACAGACGCCTCAGTGCAGAACCCGTACAAGGAGTGCTACAGAGTGGAGTTCACAGACCTGGTGAACAACATGCCCGCCAGCTCTGACGTCACTCTGCCCCCCAACCCTCTGCTGGATGAGGCTGCCCACGGCCACCACCACCACCACCACCACCCTCCACCTGTCAGCCAACCCTCCTCCACCCCGGTTGTCAACCAGCACCCACCCCACCAAGGTACATGTCAGCGTGACCCGTGGTTGTTGCTGAGATGATGTTTTGTCAGACTGGCTGTAGCAGCTGTTTCTGTAGAGCAGGCACTGGTCTGTAAAGATTAACGGTGCGTAGTTCTGCTCTTCTGAATTTTTTTTTTTTTTACAAAAGGAAACGGTTTACTTTGTTGAAAACTAAAGAGATTCAGCAGGAAATTACAGGCAAGGTTTTGAAAACATGTAAGTTACTTACTTATATATTTGTCTGAAAACTGATCAAGTTTTTCTGATAGTTGATTAAAAAAGATTTGCTTATTGTCAGGATTCCCCCTCCCCCACCTCCCGTTTCTGTGTACAGACTGTTTACATGACAAATATTTGGATTTGTTATGATAGTATTATTATTACTATTTTTTTTCAGATACTGTGTCAGCTGAAATGGTTTTTCTGATTGGGAAAAAAAAAAAAAACACAGGAAAAAAAATATATTGCTTGTTTAGGTTCCTTCTCCTGCCTTTTCTGTCCCAAGCAGCTCCTTACAGAATTATGGGGGTAGTGCTCTGAGGAGCTTTTCAGCATATTTCTCCACTTTTTGTCAGTCATGTGCTAAGCCTGGATCTCTTCAAATGGTTCTCTGTCAACTCTGCAATGTTCTCAGGCTTTTTTGGGGGGGGGTTCTCTGTCTCCTCTTCTTTCTTCCTCCCTCAACGTTTTCTTGGAGAAGACAATGAATTCAAGAGAATGCCTTTATTCCACATGAAGGCTTTACATCCAGTGTAGTGCAACTATTGTTTACTTCCATCATCATCCAACACATGTTGAAGGTAAAATGTATCAGTCAGTAACGCGTGCACATGATTTTTTTTTGTTTGTTCCTCAGCTAGAACTTCAAGGTTCACCACTGGTGAGGTTTTGTGTATATGACCGTTTTTGCCCATCATGAAGGTAGCCGCATTCTGATGGTAAAGTATGATTGATACATTGAAAAGATGAATGAATGGTAAAATACAATTGACATATTGAAAAGATGAATGAATGCTAAAGTATGATTGATACATTGAACAGATGAATGAATGCTAAAGTACAATTGACTCATTAAAAAGATGAATGAATGCTAAAGTACAATTGACTCATTAAAAAGATGAATGAATGCTAAAGTACAACTGACACATAGAACAGATGAATGAATGGTAAATTACAATTGACACAGTAAATAAAACCTTTCTGCAGGGGATTTGCAAAGACCAGGTACACATGAAGCTTTCAGTCAGGAAAGATGGTCGGAGTTTCTTCATGCCGGCAGCTACCCGCACAGTGACGCACTCATGCATTACCTGAACCAGAAAATTTACAGCCAAGACACAACGTCCTCCGAAGAGGACAGGAGCCAGCAGTCAGCCTCAGAGGAAGAAGTGCCCATGTATATAGACAGACCGGAAAACTCCAAAATGATCAACATTGCAAAACGAATCGGAGGAGAATACTACGACGACTACTCCGCCAACGACGAGCGAGAGCAGGGAACCTTCCCCCAGAGTAACTCGGGCTTGAGCCGGAACCGCAACAAGGCATTTGAAGCCATGAACCAGGAGCTGAAGGGCTTCCAGCACATCAAGCCCCACGGAGATGCAGCAGCATCAGCAATGGCAGAGCCAGGCTACTGGCAGCAGCAGCAGCGCTACCCGCAGACCATGTCCAGGAAGAAGATCGGGGCCTTTCCGCTAGCTCCCAGGGGGCAGGCTCCTGTGGGCAACCGCCGTGAGTTGGGTGTCGTGGCTTCAGTAGACCTGTGATGCATGATGATCACCACCTCACTGTGAATGCTGCTGTCTGCAGTCAGTAAACAAGTGCTCTCTGTGTGTGCTGTGGGGAAGGTGTATCGTGTTGTGTTGTGGCCACAGTGGTTAATTTGAGTTCTGTTCTTCCTTCGTACAGAGTTGTTGTGATCTGACTTGCTGTGTTGCCTTTGAGGATGTTGTTGGTTTTGTTGTAGCAGGTCAGTTATCGCTTGTTGTTGAAGAGTACTGTTTCGCTTGATTTCCCTTTTCCCTCTGTTGTTCCACTGTTTTGCCAGTTGTTGTCAATAACATTCAGTTGTATTTTTTTGGTGTTTTTTTTGTTAAATTGTATTTTTGTGTTTCAGCGCTTCTTCATTTAAAACTGTCTTAGTTGCTGAAAGCAGTGCTAATACCGTGCTGAAAGCAGTGCTAATATGGTGCTGAAAGCAGTGCTAATATGGTGCTGAAAGCAGTGCTAATATGGTGCTGAAAGCAGTGCTAATATGGTGCTGAAAGCAGTGCTAATATGGTGCTGAAAGCAGTGCTAATACCTTGCTGAAAGCAGTGCTAATACCTTGCTGAAAGCAGTGCTAATACGTTAATGAAAGCAGTGCTAATACATTGCTGAAAGCAGTGCTAATACCTTGCTGAAAGCAGTGCTAATTAGTTGCTGAAAAGAGTGCTGATACATTGGTGAAAGCAGTGCTAATATGTCGCTGAAAGTAGTGCTGATAGAGTACTAAAAGCAGTGCTAATATGATGCTGAAAGCAGTGCTAATACGTTGCTAAAAGATGTGCTAAAACATTGCTGAAAGCAGTGCTAATATATTGATGAAAGCAGTGCTGATAAGTTGCTGCTAAAAGCAGTGCAAATGCGTTAATGAAAGCAGTTCTAATACATTGCTAAAAGCAGTGCTAATATGTCACTGAAAGCAGTGCTGATACACTGCTGAAAGCAGTGCTAATACGTTGATGAAAACAGCTCAGGAGGAAGTGTCAAGGCCATAGATCCTTGGTAATTTGAATATGTTTATAATTGCATTGCAGTATTTGTTTCAGTAAAGGTGTTTCTCTAAATTCAGCAAAGTGACAATAAACGGATAAAGAGGAAACAAATTATGGTAGTGTAAGTAATTCTGTTGACTAGTTAGCTGCTGTGCAAGTGACCTCTCAAATGGCATTAAAGATTTTTTTTTAAAAATCAACTCCTTCAAATACAAATTTATGATATCCTCATTTTAAAGGTAATAATACAGTCTTATTAAAGACACTTTCTAGTATTGATATTTTTTGAGGTATGGAAAGTGGTTAAAACGGTCCATATTTGGAATACAGCAATAGCAAGTTACAAACTAGAAGAGAGCTTTTTTTTTTTGGGGGGGGGGGGGGGGGGGGGGTAATTCCACATTCCAAAATCAGTTAACAGAGAGGTCATTGGTGATGGTGTTGTAGTTTGTTAATCACTTAGATGTATTATATCACAACACTAAACTAAGCCAAAACCTTTTATTGTCTTCGCATAGTTGTCTTGAAATTATACAGAAAACATTATCAAAGAAAAATCTAAAGTGTTAAGTGCAAGGGAAGCAACTGCTACAACAAAAGAAAGAAAATCCTTCTCTTTTTCTTTGTGTCAAGCATGAAAACTATCAAACATATGCTGGCAGTTGTTAACACAGTATCACAGAACCCATAGCAACAAGAAAATTGTCCCTGGCAAAATTCTCAAGAAAAAAGCTACTCTGATAGGGAAACAAATACAGTTGCAGACAGGAAAAGAAAAAAAAAAGGGTGGCACTGCTCTTGTGATGATGCATTCTTCTGGGGAGAGCAGCTGGAATTTCACGCAAAGAAATCTGCCGTGACATAAAGTGATGTGAAATGTAAAAAAAATAAGAACATACATTTTCAGCAACACTTTGTTGCCATCAGATATATCTCTTCTTATCCCTCTTTCTTCCATTTCCATCACATGGCTGTTTATGGACTCAGTGCTCTTACTCTCTGCAAATTTTTACTTAGATAGGCTTGTGTCATATTGTCATTCAAGATGCTTGTTTTCCCGCATGATGTGAATTGAAACTGTTGTGCTATTAACCATTGCTGTTACCACTTGAATGGTCCCACTGCTGTTACTACTTGAATGATCCCACTGCTGTTACTCCTTGAATGGTCCCATTGATGTTACTTCTTGTATGGTCCCACTGCTGTTACTCCTTGATTGGTCCTATTGCTGTTACTACCTTAGTGGTCCCCTTGCTGTTACTACTTGAATGGTTCTATTGCTGTTACTACTTGTATGGTCCCACTGCTGTTACTACCTGTCTGGTCCTATTGCTGTTACTACTTGTATGGTCCTATTGCTGTTACTACTTGTATGGTCCCACTGCTGTTACTACCTGTCTGGTCCTATTGCTGTTACTACTTGTATGGTCCCACTGCTGTTCTTGTATGGTCCTATTGCTGTCACTACTTGAATGGTCCTATTGCTGTTACTACTTGTATGGTCCCACTGCTGTTCTTGTATGGTCCTATTGCTGTTACTACTTGAGTGGTCCTATTGCTGTTACTACTTGTATGGCCCCACTGCTGTTATTACTTGAATGGTCCCACTGCTATTACTCCTTGAGTGGTCCTGTTACTGTTACTACTTGAGTGGTCCCATTGCTGTTACTACATGAATGGTCCCATTACTGTTACTACTTGAATGGTCTTATTGCTGTTACTCCTTGAATGGTCCCCTTGCTGCCCTACTAACTCACTCCGTACAATCTACTGCGATTGGAGGATTTGACCTTTGGACTTTTTTTTTTTGCAAAATGATGTTAACTTTTGTTCAAAAAAACAAAAACAAAATCCAGCACGTGGCTTTCTACTTCAGACCTTCCACTTACATGTCAACAGTAAACCCGGAATTTTCATGTACTTGTGTTGAATATCCTTTTAGTTATGAATTTTTTGTTACTAATCAACACAAATTGTAGTAAAAATCAGCCAATAAGGAGTGAGTTTACTTATTGGAGTTGCTCTCAAGTTTACACTGCAGCTGTTTTGTGACTGCTTATTTTGGCCATTTTATAAAAACTCCTCTACCATGAAATATCAATTTTAAAGTTCATTTTGTGTCCATTTGATATTTAGAAAGTATTTTCTTCCTAGATGTATGTATGTTTGTGTTTATTGTTTTTAATAAAGTCAGTAAATACTAAAAGTTAAAGAAATAACACTGATTTTACACACAATTAAGTTTCCTCGGTCTCATCAATCCATTTTCAAATTAAAAGTTTGCATATTTTTTGAAAACATTTTATTATCTTCTTTTGTGCTGGCACCCTTTTTTGAAAAAAAAGCCACCCAGAAGTTGAAATATTCACCTCAATTTTTCACTTCCAATCACTTAAAGAAAGGGAAAAAATGTCAGGGGGGAATAGTTGATCTAATAGCACAAGTTATTTCCCTTCGATTGATTGCCGTCAGAAATGTGCTATAGCCAAGGATAGGGTACATCATTAATTTGTGACGTCAACATGCCTGTATAAATAGCTACAGCGCCCCTCCACTGTGAGTAAACTTGGACCTGTGATAGATGTTGAGCTATGGTCATAGTTTTCAATCTCCTGTCTTTTCCCAGGGCTTTGCTGATGTAGCTCACAGCATTAAGTTTGTGTTCTTACTATACATAACACTGGTGTTTCTTTAGAGATAGATTGGGGGGGTAGGTGTTCCTCAGCTAGAGCTCCAAGGCTCAGTAGTAGGCACCCATCAGTCTCGGAAGACTATGGAAATGCGCTCTAGTCTTTAGAGCGCAAAGCCTGGGCAAGTATGTATGAAGGACAAGTTGTTACCCATGCAGCAGACCCCCCCTCTCCACGGCACTGGAATGATCCATTGGAAGGGCATTGACCGATACGAATGGTTCCAGTACCATCGCAGGACCCTGGAGCCACCAGAACGTTGCCATATACCTACAGCCCCGAGCCGCTCTGGGACTCCAACTCCCCGATCTTTCCTCAGGGATGGTGTCCAAACACGACACCTGTGTGCATGCTGGTTTGTTATAATTTTGTCATCTGCACCTACCGGCACATGATGGCCTACTCTTCCGAAAGGTGGAACAGGGTTTTAACGTGTGCACAAGATGTTCTGCGTGCATTCGCACATGGGGCCTTGGTTTCGAGTCTCATCCGAATGACTTTGACATTCATTTCGATTTTTTCGTCAAACTGGGAAGAAAGGGCGAGGCTGGGTACGAACCCAGAAACTCACGGTTTACATATTGGCAGGCGAACGTCTTAACCATCCTGCCACCGTCCTTCCAAGGCTCACCAATACTGAGATTTTTGTGTATGCAGCCGTTCTTGCCCACTATAGAGGTAGTCATATTCTGATTTTGGAGTTGGTAGATGTTTGTAAGTTCATATCTTGTTGCTGCTTTCAAGACTGGAATCCTGCATAGTGTGTGCTTCTCTGATACAGGCCCTAGAATTATTAACAGTATTCATGATAGGGGCATTTACCAGGGAATGTCTTTACAGTGTTTCCTGTTGCCCACTACAATTATCAGGTCAAAGCCAGTCTTGTTGTTAATAGCCCTGCCAACCACAGAGCTCATATCGGGGGCTGTTACCTCTTAAAATTTTTAATCTCAGATAAATCGGCTGGTAACATTAAACAACTGTAGGAAAGAGATGAGAGAGGTGTAGGGATTCATGCAGATGTACTAACTTAGGACACCATATTTTGTTCCTGTCAGATGAGATTGAAAACACTGGTGGTTTTTTAAGCCTACCTCTCCATCAAGGAGCTCTAAGGCTGTATTTTTATATGCTTAATTTCAAGTACTAATGATATATTGCATTGTCATCATGTTCTAGCTTATTACATAAAACTCAGATGCATCAGGTAACCTGTCCTCATCTGCCAATTTTTACTTGGTTCCTTAAACCATGAGTGATAAAACATTTATGCCAATAGTCTTGAGCGTTTTCTCTTTTTTTCTAAAGTTACTTAGAATGTTAAAACAAATATGAATTGTAGCTTTCTTGTGTCTTCGAGATTAAAGTATGTTTGACTTCAAACCATTTACCTGGTAACATGTGATCCAGATTTACAGACAAGTAGCGTCAAGTCAAAAATGATTTGATTCCGAATGTTCTTATGTCTTCATAATAATAGCAGCTGGAATATTGAAAATTTATTAGTGCTTACATTTCAGAAAGTTTGTTTTGTTATGATTTGGCCTTAAAAAGCTTGATAAAGGATTACAAAAAAAAAGAAACCAAAGACAAAAACAACCCCCCCCCCCCCCCCCCACACACACACACACACAGAGTCTCCACATCCAAAATATGACAGCTGTGTGCAAGGCTAAGTTGCAAAAGTGAGTGAGACTGTTGAAGTTATTATGTAGGTGCAAATTTTGTTAGGGTAATCATCAGAAATCTTTTTCAACTCCAATAAATCCTTGGAAAAATTGTATCCATGTACAAGGTTATGATCATGCATTTATATTTGTAGCCTGTGTTGAACACAGTCATCAAAAACTTGTTGAGATTTCCTCAACACCATTTACAATGCACATTGTTGTCATAATCACCATCATCATCAGCATTCCAATCCCATCCAATCTTGTTTATAGCCCTGCCAACCACACAGGCCATGTCCAGGCTGTCATCTCATAAAACTTTAAATCTCAGAATAAAACTATTGTTAGATATGTGTATGTTGTTGTCATAATCCGTCATCATCAGCATTATTGTTGTGGATGTTAGATATGTGCTTTAAAGTGGGACTGTGTGTGTGGCAGAGTCTCATTGTCATCATCATTATTGTTGACATTAGTTAGATGTGTGCTTTAAAGTGGGAGTGATGTCTGTGTGGCAGAGCCTGTGGAGACACTGTCCAGCCCGCTGGTGTACCAGAGTGGCTGGCCCTCTCAGCACATCAGCATGGGCCAGGTGGGGGGAGTGGCCACCGACAGTCAGGGAAACGTCTACATCTTCCACCGGGGAGAACGCAGCTGGGAACGAAAGTATGTACCTTGTGTAGACACTGTGTGTTTCATGTAGACACCATCAGTCTGTGTACTTTATGTAGACACCATCTCTCTATGTACTTCATGTACACACCATCATTCTTTGTCAGGTTGTTAAGTCTTAGCTTTGTAGTCAGGGCAGATTTGAAGGTCAAACTGCTGTCTTGATTAAGTGATGGCAACACCACCAACTGCAGCACTATTTTTTTCTTTTCTTTTTGATTTCCTGTTGGCATGTGTAGTTGTTTCTCTGTGAGAATGGGTTTTTTTTTCATCAGAATTTTGCCAGGGAGAAATGTTTGTTGGCCAAGTTTTTTTTTGTTTTGTTTTTTTACCAGAACTAAAATTAATGTGTGATGTGTTTAGGATCTTAGTTTAGTTTTTTCACAGCTTTGGTTGGGATTCAGATCTCATATTTTTTTGATAAGAGATGAGTGAGCAGATGTTACTTGTACTTCTTTTGTTTATTCTTTTTGCATTTCAAAGTGTATTGTGCTATTCATAGTAACCTGGATGCTGGTTTGAGTATGTAAACAATACTTGAAGATAGGTAAAATACATTGGCAGTGATTGCACAGTTGTATATACTAGCCACAGCAGGTAAACAGCTGTAGATGGTATAACCAAAGAAATTTGTGTTATGTGAAAATCACAAATAATTTTAACAAATTCAATTTTTCACACACACACACACAGACACACACACACACACACACACAGACACACACACACACACACACACACACACACACACACACACACACACACAGACACACACAGACAACAACAACAGACACACACACAGACACACAGACACACACACAGACAGACACGCACGCACGCACGCACGCACGCACGCACACACACACACACACACACACACACACACACACACACACACACACACATATATATATGAAGGTAATATTTTTTGAGAGGCGAGAGACAGATTATGAGCTGAAAGAGCAGGGGAAAATCTTGGGTCGGAAACAACTGTATCTTGAGGCTGGATTCAAGGGTGTCATAAAAAATAATCACTGTTTTAGTGGTGTGATTTTTTGTATATGGGTGTGTGTGTGTGCAGTTCCTTTGACTTTGACGACAACTTCCAGTTCAAAGACAAGCCGATCATGGCTGACGTGGTGGTGATCCTGTCCAGGGAAGGCAGACTGATCAGACAGTTTGGCAGTGGACAGTAAGTGGACAGCACAGGACAGGACAGTGGGGGGGGGGGAGGGGGGTCATTAGTACACACTCTTTGACTCCAAAGGGGTATGTGGGAAGGGTCATTTGCATCACAATTGGAACTTAGAATTTGCCTGTAAATACTTTCAGATTTACAGATTTAATCATTTTTCATCTAGGTATTGATTTGCAGTTAAATAGAAAAAAAATCAGAGATCAAGTTCTTTTTTTTCAGGTTTTTAAGATACTGCCATTGTAATTGATAATCCCGAAAAGATTTTTAAATGAATGCCTGTCTGATAGTGTATGGAAAGAATGGTATCATTTTGATACCAACAGTTGACAAAGTCAATTTTTACATTGGGTAACATTGGATTGTTTGCTTTCATTTTGAATATTGGGATATTGCAAAATCAGTTTTGAGCTGTGATCATTTTAGAGCTTTTACTTTAATTAATGTTGTTCTGGCTAGTTGTTTGAGGAAGCATGGGTTATAAATGCTCTCTCTCACCCAACTTCACTCCAGTGAGATTTTTCTTTTCACATTGAAGAATACAAAAATTACTCTTGACAACAACAAGTCTTCATTTCCTAAAATCTCTTGTTTTTGGGTGTTCTGATAAATGCAATGTAATTTGAGTACTGTGTAACTAAGAAGTGCAATGTGTAACCTGTATGAAATGATTTGCTACCAGATTCTTCATGCCTCACGGGATAACAGTGGACAGCAAAGACAACATCTGGCTGACTGATGTCGCTCTCCATCAGGTAGGATCCATGTTTTGATGAGATTTTTATTTATTGAAAACATTTTTCTCTTTCCTTTTCTATCATTATCATTATTATCATTTTAGTCTGCAAGTTTTTTTTTATTCAGATTATCTTTTCTTTTTGTTTTGTCCGTTACTTCATTAGCACACAAAACCTTGATTTATGCTGAAGCAGTCAGATTTTGATATTTTTATTTTTTGTTGCTGCTGTAAACCTTTGTCACTGATGAAATGTCTGTTGAGGGCAAGCATTAGGTGTGTGGAAGAATTCACCTGTTTGTTTAGAGAATTGAGTTTTTAAAGAGTTTTTAAAGTGTACTTTTTCTTCTGAGTTGTAGAAGATTCTTCTTCTGAGCTATTTTCAGGGTTGGGAATCTCTGTTGCATGTAGCTCCTCATTACTTTTTTTTCTTTTTTTTAATGATTTTGTGATGATACCTAAAGGTAGCAGATTAGCTGTTTTGCTGTATTTGGATTTTTTATGAAGTTGAAAAAAGAGATTCTGATGATGATGATATATCTGAGGTATATTATTCAATAGGCATTCGACAGAGAGGAAGCAGTGTATATTGAACTTTGAAAACGAGTCTTCTCACCAGTACAGGACAAAAGAAAGTAATGTTCATATTCAAAGTGTATGGTTTCAGGTGTTCAAAGTGTTGCCGGGAGAGAGCAAGCCTAACATGACTTTAGGGCAGCGGTTTGTTCATGGCAAGGATGCAACCCACTTCTGTAAACCTACTGATGTGGCTGTCCTGTCTTCTGGAGACTTCTACGTGTCTGATGGGTATGGAGTGTAGTGTAGTGCCGTCATCTCTGTCACCCAGAGAGCTTTTGTCAGTGTTTAGTTCAGGTTACTGTTTATTGCTGCAGCTTATATTTATTTGGAAAAAAAGTTTGTTGATGTACTGCTGTGTCTGTGTGATGAAAGGGAAGAAAAAGTGATGTGTTTCTGTTTGATTTTTTGCGAACAGTTGGACAGTTGAAACATGTAGGGTTTCTTTGGTTTAAAGAAAAAAGAAAGAACTATTCATTCAGTTGTGCACTATGAATTTGCTTAAATGCAGCTTTGCATAAGAAAACTTTTTAAATGTTGTTTCAGACTGTGTCCATTTTTGTCGACTGCACTAGTTTAAATGCCTTACCCACCCTCAGTTCCTCCAGCTGTAAATGGGTACCTGCTGTCTTTAGAAACAGGGACGATAAAACAGTGAAAGAGAGGAGAAGGGTGCTGCCCTCAATCTGCTGTTTATGTGGATTCACGTTAAATCCTATGTCTGTGTCCAGGTACTGCAACAGTCGGGTGATGAAGTTTTCCCCAAGGGGCGTTCTGACCAAAGAGTGGGGAAGGCCAAATGAAGGTAGGTGTGCATCCAACAAGCTCAGAAACAGGATATTGTCTTTGTTCTTTATTGTAAAAAGACATGTCGGCTAGACTTTTGTCAGATCTTATGAAAATAGTTGTTTGAAAAGATATAAGATTTATTGCAAATTTTGTTTAAAGAGGTATTTTTCTTCAGAGAATGACTATATCAGTGAAGGATATTTAAAGTTTAAAAACAAAATGATAAGAAGAGAGATGTGTATGAGGTTTCATTTGTTCATATTGGTAATGTTTAGTAATTGACAGCAAAACGAAAGGTTTGTATGACAAGCCTTGTTTCTCCTATAGACTTAGCATGTCATATGGGTATCCTCAGCCACTTTTCCCTCAGGGATGTGTCGGGTCTGCCTTGATACCATTTATTTATTTATTTAATCTTTTATATCGAGGATAACAGAATAAGCAATCATGTGCTTTTTTTCATCCGGTCCCCGTGTGTATGCAGTTTTTGTAAATATTGTCATCTGTTCCCACCGGCACACGATGGCCTACTCTTACGAAAAGCGGAACAGGATTTAACGTGTGCGCAAGATGTTCTGCGTGCGTTCGCACACGGGGCCTCGGTTTAAAGTCTCATCCGAAGGACTTTTGGGGAGAGTAGAGTCAGCACTGATGTTAACTCCAAGAGAAAAATCTCCTCGACGGGACTCGAACCCGGGTCGTCAAATTGCCAGCGCAATGTTCTGACCACTAGGCTATCGTTCCCCCCCAGAGGATGAAGAGGGCTGATGCTGTGTGCTTTCTACTGGGAACAGTTCTGAATGAGTGAAAAGAAAGAGTTAATTTTGTCAGTCATATGTTCATTGTAAATATTGGCTGCAGGGATAGAAGTGAACTGTATCAGAAAACTAGTGAGTATTATGCAGACTCCCTATGTTCATGTAGGTATGGAATGCCAGGGAGGGAACAGATTTATTACCTTAGTGTGATTCAAATCTTGAGCTAATGTGTGTTCAGAATAATTTCTGTTTCAACATCTGAGGACAAATTTTGAAGACAATGAATCAGCATTTGATGTATACCAGTGTTAACATTCCTTCACCTTTCATACGGCTTCAGTTATAGAATGATACTATCATCACTACATGTGTTTCAGGTGGGTTTGACCCCCAGCCCTACATGTTTTCCATCCCGCACGGCATCACGGTGGCGGAGGACCTGGGTCTGGTGTGTGTGGCGGACAGGGAGAATGGACGCATCCAGTGCTTCAACCTGGAGGGAAACTTCTCCTTCATCATCAAGAAACCTGAGTTCGGGTCTCGCCTCTTTGCCTTGGAGTACTGCCCCAGACATGGTGAGTCAGCAGTGGAGGAAGGGGTTTGGTTGTGGGGTGAAATGGGTGTGACAGAATCAGTGAGACTCCCCTTGCCTGATGTGTATGTAGTAGTTTGTATCATAGAAGATGTTCAGGAACAGGTTTTGATAATCAAAATTGAAAAGATTTTTAAAAAGACTTTCAGTAACGTTTCTGATAATCGATTAATAATCTTTAAAAATAAATAAAAATGAATAAATAAATCAATAAAATAATAAATGAAATAAAATAAAATAAAATAGATAAAATAAAATAAAATAAAATTGATAATCTTTAAAAAGACTTTCAAGTAACTTTTTTGATTATCGAAGTTGAAATGATCTTTAAAAAAAATTTCAATGGTATTTTGGATGAAAAATTATCTCCCATAATACTTGATCCATTTCAAATCAATGGCTCCCACCCAGAGTAGAGGAGGACAACTACCACCATCTCAGAAGAGAAGAACAAGTCATCATTTTAACACTCCGCACTGGGCACAAGCTAAATCACCACATGTCTGCAAAGCTGAAACTTGTCCTTTCTCCCCTGTGTGCCTGTGGTAAAGAAAACCAGACTGGCGAGCACATCCTTCAGAGTTGCATGCTATACAGTGACTGGAGGAAGATTGGGTGGCTAACAGAGATGACCCAGCAAACCAAGCTGTACACCTAGGAGAGGAACTAGAAAAAAAACAACATCCCATTAAATCTCCCAGACACATTTATTGCTGTAAAGTGAATGAGAAGAGGTATGGTTAACCCTTTGACTGCCCATATAAAGAACCAGAACCTGAATCTGCTCTGCCAAAGGATTTTTGCCCAAATGGGGTAATAATTCACAAAAAATCTAGCATCTAAACTACTAACAATTTGATATTGACATGTGTACAACTTTTGCACAGAATTGCATTTTGCATTAAACCAAACTCATTTGAAGTCCAAGTTGGAATTAATAAACATGAATGAATCATCCAAAAATAAACAAATAAATATAAAAACTGCTCCAATCAGCCATCGAAACTTAAGAAAAAACAGACTTTCCGTCCACGCAACGGGATTTCCCAACCATATATGGGTAGAGGGAATCCCACACAAGCTTAAAATATCAATTGTTTTGGAATGGACCTTAAAACGAAGTTAGGAAAAATCGGGAAAATCGGTGCACGTCATATGACGTGGTACAGGCACTGGGAGTGCTTTATCATCAGCACCTCATATGACGTGCTAAAGGCAGTCAACGGGTTAAACTTGAGATCTTCTCCCTTGGATCAGTGGACGCAAGTTGTGCTACATGGAGAGTCACACTGGTTCTTTTGTGTGTGCTGTAAGAGTGGTGTGTGTTCCTTTGTGTGTGCTGTAAGAGTGGTGTGTGTATTCCTTTGTGTGTGCTGTAAGAGTGGTGTGTATTCCTTTGTGTGTGCTGTAAGAGTGGTGTGTATTCCTTTGTGTGTGCTGTAAGAGTGGTGTGTGTTCCTTTGTGTGTGCTGTAAGAGTGGTGTGTGTGCTGTAAGAGTGGTGTGTGTTCCTTTGTGTGTGCTGTAAGAGTGGTGTGTATTCCTTTGTGTGTGCTGTAAGAGTGGTGTGTGTGCTGTAAGAGTGGTGTGTATTCCTTTGTGTGTGCTGTAAGAGTGGTGTGTATTCCTTTGTGTGTGCTGTAAGAGTGGTGTGTGTGCTGTAAGAGTGGTGTGTATTCCTTTGTGTGTGCTGTAAGAGTGGTGTGTATTCCTTTGTGTGTGCTGTAAGAGTGGTGTGTATTCCTTTGTGTGTGCTGTAAGAGTGGTGTGTGTTCCTTTGTGTGTGCTGTAAGAGTGGTGTGTGTTCCTTTGTGTGTGCTGTAAGAGTGGTGTGTGTGCTGTAAGAGTGGTGTGTATTCCTTTGTGTGTGCTGTAAGAGTGGTGTGTATTCCTTTGTGTGTGCTGTAAGAGTGTTGTGTGTATTCCTTTGTGTGTGCTGTAAGAGTGTTGTGTGTGTTCCTTTGTGTGTGCTGTAAGAGTGTTGTGTGTGCTGTAAGAGTGGTGTGTGTTCCTTTGTGTGTGCTGTAAGAGTGGTGTGTGTTCCTTTGTGTGTGCTGTAAGAGTGGTGTGTGTTCCTTTGTGTGTGCTGTAAGAGTGGTGTGTATTCCTTTGTGTGTGCTGTAAGAGTGGTGTGTGTTCCTTTGTGTGTGCTGTAAGAGTGGGTGTGTGTTCCTTTGTGTGTGCTGTAAGAGTGGTGTGTGTGCTGTAAGAGTGGTGTGTGTGCTGTAAGAGTGGTGTGTGTTCCTTTGTGTGTGCTGTAAGAGTGGTGTGTGTGCTGTAAGAGTGGTGTGTGTGCTGTAAGAGTGGTGTGTATTCCTTTGTGTGTGCTGTAAGAGTGGGTGTGTATTCCTTTGTGTGTGCTGTAAGAGTGTTGTGTGTGTTCCTTTGTGTGTGCTGTAAGAGTGGTGTGTGTGCTGTAAGAGTGGTGTGTGTTCCTTTGTGTGTGCTGTAAGAGTGGTGTGTGTGCTGTAAGAGTGGTGTGTATTCCTTTGTGTGTGCTGTAAGAGTGGGTGTGTGCTGTAAGAGTGGTGTGTGTGCTGTAAGAGTGGGTGTGTGCTGTAAGAGTGGTGTGTATTCCTTTGTGTGTGCTGTAAGAGTGGTGTGTGTGCTGTAAGAGTGGTGTGTATTCCTTTGTGTGTGCTGTAAGAGTGGTGTGTATTCCTTTGTGTGTGCTGTAAGAGTGGTGTGTGTGTTTCTGTCATGCAGGGGGACTGCTGTATGCAGTGAACGGCCCCATGTGGGATGGGAGGGTGGTGCCGGTGAAGGGCTTCACCATCAGTCTGCGCAGCAATGCTCTGCTGGAGACATGGAACCTGCCCACACTCCTGGTACCTGGACCTTGTCCTGTGCTCACTCTGTGGCTCTGTGTGTGTGTGTGTGTGTGTGTGTGTGTGTGGCTGTGTGTGTGTGTGTGTGTGTGTGTGTGTGTGTGCATGTGTGTGTGGCTGTGTGTGTGTGTGTGTGTGTGTGTGTGGCTGTGTGTGTGTGTGCATGTGTGTGTGTGTGTATGTGTGTGTGTGTGTGTGTGTGTGTGTGTGTGTGTGTGTGTGTGTGTGTGTGTGTGTGTGTGCGTGTGTGTGTGTGTGCAGATCTGTGTATGTACAATGCTGAAGTAATAAAGAAATGGACCATTTTGTAACATGTGTATTCAGTGTTCTGCTGTGAAAAGCAGATTTGACAAAAGAATAGAAATATAATGAGGTTGTGTGAAAGATTTATCAAAAGGTTATTGTGGAGGTCATTGGGGTTGTTGTGTACATTGGTGTATATTGTACATTCAGCATTTCTGTGAAACTTCAAATCTTTTCTCTAGATTGCTGGAGACAGTTTGACCCAAGGTGAAGAATTGGCAGAGAATCCCTCAAAGAGACTGAGCTCATCTATTTTATGGCATTTATAATTTTCTGGGGTACAGTTTTCTACCTGTGGTGTTCGAAAAGATGTAGTTGCCTGATTATATTTGTGAGTGTGTGTGGCTTTAGTCTGGACTGTTAAAAACTTGAAGAGCCAAAGGAGCATGATTTTAAAATTCATAATCTGTCATGCTTTAAACGAAGAATGCAGATTCATGACCTAACATAGGATGAATGTTTGCTTTGGAAAGGTGATTGGAAATCCAGTCAATTCATTAGACTTTTTATGCTTAGCACAGACAGTAGATTATTAGTCGGATCAACAGCCATTGAAGCATGTGGGGTTTTTTATCACCTTTTTTACACAAACAGAGATCTCAAATTGTTTGACTTATATTTTGTTGTACTTCATGATATAATGAAACACACTGTGTATTTGCTAATGAATAAAAAAAAAAGTCTATACATGTTAGCGGACGTTTTCTGGCCAATTTACTATATGTGAGCCTAAAAGTGTCCAGGCTGTGTAAGCTTTGCAGTAAATAAAGACAAAAGGAATATACCGTTGCAGTGATGGTGTCATTTCACACAGAAATCAACCATAGCCTAAAGAGGTATGCATGATGTGTGTGTGTGTGTTGCAGGGTCTTCAGAATCCTCATGACCTGGCTGTGGATGTCAGTGGCCATGCTGTGTATGTGGGGGAGCTGAACCCCAAGGCCGTGTGGAAGTTTCAGCGCCAGATCCCCTCCTCCTCCACCATGAACACTGTCACACACAAAGCCACGCAGAAAGCCACCTCCAGTCAGCATCCTGCCGCTCAGAATAAAGGTCTGTGAATTTGGGGATGTCTTGCATTTTTGGCTGTCCGTGTTTATGTGTGTGTGTGTGTGCCTCTCCATATTGTGGAAAGCTACCGACTGTTGTGTGAAGTGTTTCCAACTGCATTCAAATATTCTAATAGTATGGTTTTTATCTGGGACTGTTTTGTGCAAATGTTTTTACAGAAATGCATTTCAAGGTGGTTATGATCAGTTTTGAGAAATGGTGTTAAAAATAACTTTGAGAAGCTCTCTGGCTTCAATAATTTGTATTGTTTTACTTCTTGCATTTCTGTAAAGTTGTTAACTCTTTTGTCCCAGCTAGACTCTTTAGCGGGATAGTATTTCTTCTGCTGACACCAGCGTTTCCAGACCTACTATTCCTTTGACTCCTTGGTTTCCAGTGAGAGAAACTGTGCAAAAGGGGTCTCTGTCACTTCAATCAACAAAATCAGAAGTTCACACACTACTATAATCGCCTACATTGATAGTTAATAGTGGATACACATATCACAGTGTCTTGTTTTTGGCATGAAAGCCATAAAAACAATCATACATGTTGTATTTGAATAGAGCATTCATTTTAAGTAAAAAAAATTGTGATTTTTTTCATCCCAAACTTGTCACAAACTCACTCCTATCACGGTTAGTCTTGTCACCTTGTAATTTTTTTAAATCTCAGATTAAAACTGTGCCACTGTGTAGAGATTAAAAACAGGGTTTAAAACCACCTCTGCTGACGTTCCTTGTTTCAACATCCTGACCAACCAGCCCAACCTGTTGTCCAGTTTTGTAGACAAGGACAAAAACCACTCACAGATCTTTCACCCAACCCATTTTCCTGTTCTGTAGAGGTAGACATGAAAAAATCACTCACAACTATTTCATGTAATCAGTGATCATGGTGTCAGAACATCTCACGCACACGTTAATCCTGTTCCGCTTTTCTCAAGAGTAGGCCATTGTGTGCTGGTGGGAACAGATGACAAGATTTACAAACTGCATACACACAGGGACTGGATGTAAAAAAGCACATGAGTGCTTATTCCATATAAAAGAATGAATGAATGAAATGGAAATAAATGTGTTCCAGTGGAGAAGGAGCACAAAGTGTCACCCGGTGCAGTAAAGACACAGGAGAAGCCATCCTCCTCCTCCTCCTCATCCTCATCAGCAGCAGCAGCATCAGGAGCAGTGGGGAAGAACGAGAGCGTGAAGTCTCTAGCGGCGGAGGGTCTGTTGAAGGAGAGCACCCTGGAGGAGAAGAAGAGGAGGAAGGAGGCGTCCTCCTCCTCAGACTTCACCCCCTCCATCATCATCGGCGTCCTCCTCATCATCCCCGTCGTCCTCCTCCTCCTCATCACCCTCATCATGAGGTGGCACCACAAAGGTCAGCCTTCATTCCTTCCTTTTTGATGAGGAGTGTGTGTGTGGTAAGAAGAGAGGACTATATCTAAATTCTTTGTTTTGCTTGGGTTTCAATTGGGGGGGAGGGGGTTGCTGGCATGTGTTTGCGACTGTGCATGTATGAGTGTGTGACACAGCTGTCAGTTTCCCCCACTTTCAGCTCCTCTCAACTGCTACCCATTCCATCCCTCCCCAGCCTAGCTGGGGCCAGCTGGATTTGTGTGCTCTGTGTAGAGAGAGAGAGAGAGTGTGTGTGTGTGTGTGTGTGTGTGTGTGTGTGTGTGTGTGTGTGTGTGTGTGTGTGTGTGTGTGCAGGTGGAGAAGAACAATTGTGGATTTAGGAACAAAAATATATATAGATAGGATAAGGACAGCAGTGGGAGTCTTAGGGGAGTAGAAAACTTTGTGAAGATACTGTCAGTGTGATAGGCCAGTAGAGGACAGGATGAGAAAGAGTGGACAGAGGACTTTGGGGAGAAGTTATTGGTGGAATGGGGAGAGAGAGGGCTCATTCCTTTGGAAGGGGAAATAGTGGGACTGAGAAGAGAATTTTGATAACTTATTTTGGAAATAGATTTATAGGTGGGGTATGGTTTGAGGCGGGAGGAATGGAATGGGCAACTCGGTGGAGACTATGACGTGTGTGTACCTTCATTTTCTGTCAGGTCAGAAGTTTGATGCTCTATCCCAGGGGTCTGTCTATCCTCCACCCCCATTTTCTTTTGGATACACTCAATTTTTTAAGGTCAGAACCCCCCCCCCCCCCCCCCCAACTCTCCCCCATCTTTCTCTTGCTTCTCCATGTGTGTGTGAAAGTCTGAGAATACGCAGTGTCAACTTGCTTTATGTAGCATTACCTTTTTGTTTACTTAACCTGTGTGTGTGTGTGTGTGAAAGTGTGAGAATACACACTGTGTCAACTTGCTTTTATATAACAGTACCTTTTTACTTCATCTATGTGTTTGTGTGTGTGTTCCAGGTTGGAACAACTGCATGTCCAGTATGCGGAAGCCCAAAGTGTTCAACCTGCAGAAACTGCTGGGCAACTCTCACCGAGGCTTCGACAAACTGAGTCAGGAGGACAGCGATCACGATGCCGATGTCTTGAGCGATTCAGACAACGAGGAATTCAGACAGCCCATGAAAAGCAAAGCGTAATGAAAAGTACAGGCTGAAGGAAGGGGGTGAGGTATCATAGGGGAATGTGGGATGGGAGGAAAGGGAGGTTTTGTTTTCTTTCCATTTTGTAAAGGGGGGTTGTTGTAGCCTGTTAAGTGATATTTTATCTTGGAAGTCTTCTAACATTTTTTTAAGAGTGTTATGTTTTTATATTGCTAAAAATCTGATACCAAATTTTTATTGATTTTTTTTTTCTACTTTTCTTGAGAGAGTAACAAGGCTGAGCTGCTTCTCTCGGACATCAGATCTGTGATCACGTTTTACTTTAGTTTGTTGATACTGTGTTGTTTAATATTGGAGATAACTTGTGTCTCTGGTCATGAAAAAAGTCAATTTGTGCTGACAGTCTCATCTGTCTTTGCTGCTGAGTATGCTTGTAAATGAAAGGCATACAGGCAGTAGTAGTTGTTGGGAGGGGGAGGGGGGCTGTTTTTGGGGGGAAAGAGTTTCTCCCCTTCATTTAGGTTGAATGGTTCGTTTGATCATGTCTATTCACAACTGGGCGATAAAGTCGCGCATGCGCGCGCACGCTCACACACACACATGCAGTCATGCCACAACCTTACCTACACGATTATGATTATGTGTGTATATCCCATAAGTTAATTAACACTAACAGCAACTTGGACTAGTCTGATACGGTAGTGAGAATGTTTCCTGTTTGTTCTCCTCTGCCATCAGTTCATGGGTTGTTTCAACATCGTGGGGTGAAAGGTGCCTTTGTTTCTGCATTTGGAGGAGTTATCATTCTTCTTTATTTGGGGAGAAAACGAGATAAAAAAAAAATTCATACTTTTGTATTCTGCGAAATTTGCATCTGTTAGGGTTCTGAGGTTGGGAAAGAGTCTCAATTTTTTGGTGGATTCTGCAGCACATGCCAATTAACAGGCCCTGTATAGGAGGAGGAGGAGTCAGACAACAGCTGTGGTGTTTCCACTCAGAGGGGGGGGGGGGGGGGGGATTATTTTATTTTATTTTATTTTATTTTTTAACTGCAAGAGGCACCTTTTGTGGGGCTTCTGAAAGAAAAGAACTCGAGGTATGTTGATTTTTCTACCACTGTTTCAGGTACAGGGGGAAAAAATCAGCATTTGCTTATTGCTGTTTCTGTTGACATCAGTTTCCTTTACACACTGAAATGCATATACATGTACAGTATATATATATATATTATATAGACCGTTTTGTTACTTGTTGTCAACTACTGCAGATCGTTGTGCAATACTTTTTTGTACATGCTTTAAAACGTTGATTTGAAAAACACATGTATTACTTCATATATATAAAATATCACCTATCCTTTTATCTTTTCCCTTTTTGTTTTATAATGACATCAATGCTGAATGATGTTTCTAGGTTGTTTTCAGAAATTTTTTTAGTGTCTTATAGTCTCAATTTTGCGAGCAGGGCTTATAATTATGTCTTTTGCGTTTGCATTGCCTCCAACCAAAGTTGCGTACTTCAGAAGATAAAGTTCTGACCCATTCTCAAGTCTTGTCTATCAGTCCATGTCATGTAGGGTGTGACACTTGCCCACAAGCATTCTGCCGTTGAATGCAGCATTTATAAAATAGTATCAGTCCCATAAGATTTTTCAGATTGTCAGTAGAAGCAGCAGCACAGTATGGACTAGAAGTTGAAGAACATGAAAGATCAAAGTCATCACAATCAGAGAATCCTCACTCTTCCAACATTGTAAACTAGAGTATTTGCAAGAGTCAGCTAAGCAGAACAAGAAAACATTATCACCACCATCCACATCTCTGCTCTCTTTTAGAAGTTGAAAAGGGATAAAAGCAGTCCTTTACCCTCTGATTTTTTGTTTCTTTTTTTTTTTCACATTCAAGCAACAGGTTATAAGTATAGACTAGTGGTTTTTTTCTTTTTGAAAAAGAAAATACACAGAACACACCCAGATGTGTATACATGTTTAAACCCTTGATTGTTTCAAAGATTTTTAGGAATCGATACTCCCAGTAAGTTGATGATCCAGCCTTTGCATACATTTGCACATGTAGGAACTTAACATGAATCTGTTAATTTCTTCTGAAATAAAGCCTTCTTCTTTATGTCATTTCATATTGTTAAATGAATGAAGGCTGATTACAGCAGTGTATCAGCGTGGGCATGATCACTAAGTGAAAAAAAGCATTGCTGACATTTTTGCTTCTTTTAAAAGTCAGTCTCAAAGGACGGAATACTAAGCATCCTCATAGTCTCAGAATCAGGGTAAACAGTGACATCTCTAGAGTCGAGTTGACAGTCAAGATGTGTTCTGGGACTGGATGGACTTCATGCTCATGTTTTGAGCGGTGTTCTTGTTCAGTGACATACATCTGGCATAAAGGGAGTGGATGATGATGGGTGGTCACTGTTCGGGGAGTCCTACTGGCTGCTGCCTCTGGTGCCAAACTGTGACTGGTGTCTGTGTGCTTGTTCAGTGTACAATCACGAGTGCTGGAACATAAAATCCATATCTATACAACATCACCGTCTCCTTGACCTGCCTGCCATATTCTCCTCCTTTCTGTTGCACAATCTGCTGTTGTTTCATTTCAACACCGTTTTGTTTTTAGTTTTTTGTTACTGCTGCTGTGTGTGTTTTTAGGTATAAAGTTTTTAGCAGTTTATTTCTTCCATAACTTAGAAGTATTTGATTATTTCTTTGATAAAATAGAAGCATTTGATGTTATTTATTTCCTTTGATAAACTAGAACTATTTGATTTTTTTTATATAAAATAGAACTCTTTTTTTTTTTTCCATTTAGCTAAACTAAGAATTGCAGTGGGTTACGCGTTGTGTGTGTATTTTGGAAAATTATGCATTTCCTGTTTCAGCTGTAGAAAATTGGATTGAATTACTTACAGTATGTTATAAAAAATATTCAAAAATCTGTGGTATGCATTTAAATCTGACAAATTATATCAAGAAAAATAAAGATTGTAATTGCTGATTTATTGAACATCAGTTTTTATCCCATTCATTTTTAACTGTTAATTTATTGTATAATCAAGTGGAACTGGTGAAACATACTGTTATATACATACATCATATGTTTTAGCCACGTTACAGATTATTACATTCTGTCTGATCTGTAGAACAGTTTATTTTACCAGATATTTTTAGATCATTCATCAATGTTTAGTTTTTTTCACATGACAAAGTAAGAATGACTTTGGTGAATGTGAATTCTTATACAGGAAGGGATATTGTTATTTTTGAAATGATGCTTTGTATATTTCGGTTCCAAAAGGAGATGCATACCACAGAAAAGGACATATTTGATTTGCAGGCTTCACATATCGTGTAAAAGGGGTACATTGGCAAGGTATTTGGCTTGAAACATTGGAGTGTATGATTTCCCAACTCTGGGTTGTGTGGATGCATGTGTGTATATATGAAATGGTGTCATAGTCAAAAATAATGTTATTCCTTTCATTTTATATTTCCATTAAAGTTGATGTTCTATGTTCCTTTCATTTCTGTTAGTTTTCGTTCAAAATTTATAAGAAAACTAACAAGAAAGTATTATGTTATATTCATAGTCAAAGACATGTGATTCTGTTAATCAAAAACCATTTGTGATTTGTTGTATTTCTTGTCTGTGTTCAGCACATGCCATTCATTGTTCCTCGTAAATCGTCTGTGATTTGTATAGCTAGTCTAGATTCAGGATTCATGAGTATATATGTAAAAAAAAAAAAATGTTTTAAAAAAACTAAATTATATCATTGGACCGATTTGTTTATATCCTGTGAATAGAAATGTGCTTTATGTTCTGGTCTCTGTGGCTATAAGATTATATTTGATTCCTAACAATTTGCAAGAACATGACATGAACGTGTAATGATGATGATACAATTGCCGTACAGTAATCCTTTGAGCCCCCCTCCAAAAACTGCAAAATATTAGGTGGCTTGCACAATTCTCTGTCTTGAAAACTACCATATACTCATTCATGCACAAATGCATGCCTTCACTACCTATCACAGGTTTTTCCTTTACATTTCTTCATCTTATGTAACATAGATGAAGTGGTTATATGATAAAAAGCATGATTATGCCTGAAGACAAGCTGTAAAATTCTATCTTAACAGCAGGAGAATTTTTGTTAAAGTGATTTTTTTTTTTAATTGCTGTTTTTGTTTTCTTCTTTGAATGTTTTTTTTTTATTCACAGTAATTTTACCAAAAGATAGCAAATGTTTCTTACGTATTTCATTTGTAGTGAAAGATAAGTTTTATTGAGGCCTTTTTATTTTATTAGTAAAGAATTTGTATATTTTTGAACATTTTTTTTCAACATTTTGAAGTTGTTTTATACTGTGTCAGAGGTGTTTAGCTCTGATGTTGTACCTGTGACAGGGTATCAGAAACAGGTGTACAGGTGTGCTCGTTTTATAAGCCACTGCTTGTGTTTTCACTGTGGAGAGCACTGGTTTTATGACTCCACACAAAACCTTTTCAATGTATGAGCACTTAGGCATGACACATTTCCACACAAATCTGTGGAAATTTTCAGAACTATTAAAAATAAAAATCCACATAACCCCAACCCCCTCTCCTAACTATGCACAAATAGCTCGATATTGGTTATAAAGGACAGGGTTTGTGCACCTAATAAAAACTGCATCCTGGTATCTTGCGTTCAGCTCAGTGATGATTGAAAACTGCCACACACCGGTGTCTGAATGCACATTAACCGGCTTGCATGACCAAGGTACTGTCTCATCTGGTGATCACAGTGACTCTAGCTTATTGCCCTGGCCCCAATACCAGGGAGTATTTACCATTTTTCTTGATCATTTGCTTTGTTTCGTCAAAGTGTTGTACGAAATGTTGCCACTGTTGTTGTTAACCCAGACGGGGTGCATACAGTCGATTTCAGTTGGTGTAAGATTGTGTCTGTACAGGTTTACTATGCACGTTACGATTTCAGCCGTTGTTTGGTTGATATCTGTGCAAAGAGTACATTCCATGTTTGTGTCTTTCTCTTTCTCCCCCCCCCCCTTCCCCCTAAAAAAATCTGTTAGCTCCCCTTCTACCACCTCCACTATCACACATAAACCAGGATTTTACAGCCTCAGAGGTCTATTAGTTAAGGCTAATCTGCCCAACATTGTATGTATCTGTTCATCTTAAAAATGGGGCTTAAATGTGTATGTGTGTGTGGGGTTTTTTTGTTTTTTTTCCAAACCTTGTTTTGATTCATTTTTGTGAGTGTGTGTATGAAACACAACAACACTGCAAACAGGTTTTGTTTTCTGGTCAGAAATGCTTTACTTTGACATCAGTATATATTGGGGTTTAAAGGAAACTTTTTGGTGCAGGAAATATATGGAGACCATTCAGAAATAACTAATTTGTTCATAATGATGCAAACATGTTATCAAATCAGAGTGTTAGTTTTTCTTTGGTTAGGGTAACTGTTTGGCAGTGGACTGAATGCCAGTCACAGTTGAAACAAATCATATAGATGTATATATTTCTTTTGTTGAGACAAATCATAGAGATGTATCTATTTTTATGTTGTTGATAAATCAGAGTTTCAGTTTTTCTTTGGTTTGAGCATTTTGGGGAAAAGGGGACCATGTTTGAACATATTGACCATTTGCGTTTACCTATGTTGAATTAAAATGATTATTAACACTTTTGTTTAAATGTCACTT
Organism: Stramonita haemastoma; assembly: GCA_030674155.1. Lineage (NCBI taxonomy): Eukaryota > Metazoa > Mollusca > Gastropoda > Neogastropoda > Muricidae > Stramonita > Stramonita haemastoma. The sequence goes on along the minus strand of CM060328.1, from coordinate 12,601,028 downwards.
TTGATGGCTAGTTTTTCTTCTTTTTTTTCTCCTTTTGTTTTACATTTATAGGTGGCTTTACATTTCATATTTTTTAAAAGCATTTGAAAAACAGCTGAACTGGAGATATTTTGAACAGCTGTTTACCTAGAACCATTGTACATACTTTTATTTAAACATTTCACATCATAGTTGTTGCTTTTTAAAGAGTGGTTCTTGACAAATTGTTCACTGTGTGGGGAATATATGGTCTCCGTTTTGAGGGAAGGAACGGGATGCATCTGTAATTATATTTATTTTTATCATCCACGAATTACTGAGAGAATTTAAAAAATCAGTTCTGGGCCCCCCCCTCACCAGGTCAGATGAACTGTAAAGTAGACAACACGTGAACTTTACAAGTTTGTGGCCACTTAACTTTTTCTGGAGGATACATTTCTCACATTATGTGACAGATGTACATGTTTAGTTTTGTTTGCCGTTTGTGACTTTGGATCCAATGTGCTGAATATAATTCAGATATAAAGGGTATACACACACACCTTTTGGGTAGAAAGCACAGGGTATTGAATGAAACACAGAGAGCAGAGTACAATGATCTAGCGACAGAGGAATTCAGGAGAAACTTACTCATGAACTTTTTGAAGGGTTCGTTTTCTTCAATTTTCTGGGTTCATCAGATGTGAAGTGGTTTTACTCTGCATTCACCTTTTTTGCTCACTAAGGTTTCATGATTTTTTTTTTGTTTTGATGTGATTTAAGCACATAAAATGGACATGCTTTTCATCAGGAATCAAAACAAGATACATATCTGTTCTGCTTTTTGCCCTTAGTTTTGATATGTGAAATGACGGCATCTTTGATTTTGTATTATTGTGGAGCAATGAATATTCATGTTCATATTCAAGATCTTTAAGAGTTTGCCATTTTTGCTCTGTTAAGTTTTCTGTTGCTCGTTGACAGGAACCTGTTAAGAAATCAAAATTTAAGTATATCTCTTTTTTATAGGCACTGCCTCTTCAGTTTTTCACAAGTCATATGGCATTTGTGACGCTCCACCATGAAATGAGTCACTTTGCACCTGACCCATGTTTCTGCTAGGAGCTATTTTAGGCAGGTGGAGGTCAGGTTGTTGATTTTGATATTTTAATATAGCCTTTGTTTTACCTTGTACTGAAGGATCAGTGCATAATTTGTTTTCCTTTTGCTTTAAAAGTGCATTTTAAAACACTTGAGCCTTCATTCTGTTCACCTTTTACAATGCTTAACTTTTCAATTTCTCATTTTGTCACTTCCTGTGGTCTATCATTTCAATTTGTAAATATACGAATAACTTTTCATAAAATTGTCTGATTTTCAATCCTTTTTTTTTTTTTTTTTGTATTGAATAGTCTTTTTCTTGTATATCAGTTGCATGTTAATAACTAAAAGCTGACCTCTGGTGCAATGCGACTCATTATGTGGTGGAGTGTCACATTTGTAAAAGATTACACCACATTACTGAGCAGGTACATGTGAAAGAATTTACACCACATGAGTGAGAGGAGATACATATGTAAAGATTTACACCATGTGGCTGATGTATATATTTATGAGGTGATCATATCTACTTAAGTCAAATGTCTTATTATTCTACAGTATTCATGGGCACCTAAGCCTGTAAATCAAAATGTAAGCACACACGGTACATACTAGATGTAATCAAAGGCAGATAGTGATGCCATGGTACGGGAGGTGAGACACCTGACAGGTAAAAATAATTCCAGTGAGAAAGATCTGAAGACTGCAGTGCTGAAAGTTGATTGATATATGAAGTGTGATGAATCGGAAGCCTCAGAGTGCATACCAACTGATACCATAATCATTGTGTCTGTTCTTGGAATTTTGTTCCTTGGATTAATTTTTACACCTGTCAAACTTTTTGCTTTTTGGTTTTTTCAATCAAAAACGTTTTATTCGGAGAAGAACCTCATTTTGTTTTTTGGTGGGTTTTTTTGTTCACCTTTTTTTTTTTGCATTTTATAAAAGGAAACTCTGCAGATATTTTTGCAATTTACCTGTTTGAATTTTGGTGTTAGGTTGAGGAGGATGGTGGGGTTTTTTGTTTGTTTTTTTTCAAACATCAAATCAGTTAAATTTAATACAGTCGAGTATTTTTTCAATATATCACATTGAAATGAGAAATAAGATCTTCAGCACAATTCCCACATACTGCCTATTGCACAAAGAAAAATATTCACTGGTGTTAAAGTCATACTGTTTAAAAATATAGAATCAAAGACTAGTGATCAATTTTCCTACGCCTACTCCTCAAACATTTACCTTTTAGATTTATCAAAATTAAATGTCTCATGCTTGTGTGATTGATTTTGTTGTTTTGTTCCTAAGCTAGAACTCCAAAGTGAATTGACATATGTGACCATTTTTCCCAATGCAGCCCAATCTTCCACTTTATAGCCCCACTGACCATAGATGCCATATCAGGGCAATTTTTAAAATCTGATAACTGTGCCACTGTTTACAGATTATAACAGGGTTTAAAACAAACTGTACTGTTGTTCTTTGTATCAATGGTACCCTGGTCAACCATAAGGGTTAAAACAGGATGCTGATGGTCACTGCGTTGTGGGAGAAACTACATCAATGGCACATAAAATGAGACGACACCAAAACCAGATTCCTTAAAACAACCTTTATAGTGACAATGTCATAGTCACTCCGTTTTTTGCCCACCCCTAAAGTAGCTGCATTTTGACTTTGGGGATGATGTTTAAACATGACACCAATGTGCAGGCTTTTGACTGGTTTATATCTGCCCTCCAGGAAAGAGGGTGAATTATTTTTTGTGTGAGTAGATAGCTGCAAAATCTTCCGATGATCCAAAGATACCTGTTTGTGGAAATCCCCACACAGATAGACAGCACAGCATAATAGCCACAAGCACAGTCCCATGTCAGCATTACCGACACTCAAAGTCCAGTTTGTTGTGTGTATGTATGTGATTTGGTGTTGGGTAGTTTTCCTTTGACTTCATCTCCACTGATAGTACATACTAGGCTGGTTATTTAAGAAGGGCTTTTTATGAAAGAGGAAATCATGTCCACAAATGTTATTTGCTCTTCAATTAAAAAAAAAAAAAAAAAAAAAAAAAGCCATACGCTCCCAAGTCAGTCAGATGGTCAATCTACTTTCCACTTCCCTTGTGGGTTCCAGTCAAGGGCCTGCCTGGTGACAGTCAGTCAGTCAGATGGGTACTGCCAGGCTGTGTACTCTCCACTGCCGGCCACTCTCCTTTACTCTTCCCTGTAGTCTAGTTGTGTGATGATGTACAGTCAGGTTACAGATCCTTGCCTGACCAGTCATTGCTTCAGTTACAGTACTGCTGTAGGCATAGAGCTCTGTCACTGCTTTGGTATGGCAGGGGTCTTTCAGTATGTGTCATATTCCTTTTGTTTTAGAATTTAGTACCCTTTTTCTCTATTCTTGCAACTCTTTTTATCGTTCCAAGTTTGTTTTTGTGCTTTTTTGTAAGGATGTGCTCCCACCCCCACCACCCCCCCCTTTCCAAAAAGAATTGACCGGTTATCTGTGTAGTTTTATTCTAGCTGCTTGGTGTAGAGATTGTAAAATTGATATGGACGCAAGATGTCCATTCTATAGCCATATCCATTTACTTTAAAAAGTTGACATAATATGGCTCTTTTGTCTCTATTTACCTAGGATTCTTTTTTCTAAATAATCTTTGCATTTCGATTTAGTCTGTGGGTGATAATTTAATGTCAGATAGATAGCATTCTCAGCATGATCTGATATCATGTACCTTTAGGATTCCTTCTATTCAAATAGTGCTTAATGAACTGTTTTCTTTTGTAGTATTATCAAGTTCACTGTTTGAGTAGATTCGTAACTATGGCATTACTCTTTGAACACGTTCACTTTGTGGTAACATGGTTAAAAAAAAAAAAAAAGCTTTGACATGACATCAGTGGCTATCAACACTTTGCAAACTGATGAAGTCAACTATTCAATCAGATTGGTAATGACAGAACATGATTTACACAGAACTGATGCATTTGACTGTTTTGAGGCAACTCCATAAAGCAGCCATATGGTTCTTTTCAGCTATTATGAGGTAACTGGAAAAAAGCAATCATATAGCTCTAATGAAGACATTTGGGCCAGGAGCAAAATCACTACCACTTTATCTATAATATTGTACAGAGAAACATAGATAGCCTGATTATGCACAGAACTACTGTATACATTCTGTGTTATAGCCGCTATATGCACTGGGCTATCTTAACTCTTCTGTGTTTCTCTATGGCTTTTCATACTGTGGAGAAGTCATTTCGTCATTAACACAAAACTGAACATTTTCAGAATTATATGATATATTGATTAAAAGAGACAACCATAAAATCTTGATGTGTGCTATAATTATGTCAGCATTTTGTCAAAGACAAAATTCCTGCATTTTGAGAGAGCCATAACAGTTTGATGTGTGCTTCATGTCAACTATTTTATCAAAGGCAAACTCTTGCATTTTGTTGCTGATAGTTATTTCATTGTTCCATTGATTGATTATCAATGCATTTTGTCGATGATTATTGCTGTGTTTTGTAACAGATTATCAACATATTTTGTCACCGAGAATCATTGTTTTGTTGGTGTTGGTCTGTATCAACTTAACAGGTAATTATTTGTACATATAATTGTAAATAGTGAGAATGAAAAAAAATCAAAGTTAATATATTTTTGGTTTTATTTTGTTTTTTGTCCTGTGGAGGTACATATTAAATGTGAATCCTATCAATTGTGATTCGTTTGACTTATTCAGCTTTCAAACATGTGTGTGTGAGAGAGAGAGGGATCTAAGGGGGGATGAGCAGGGGAAGGGGGTAGAAGTACATGTATGATGATTCATCAAGTTTGCGATGTGAGCCAAGTCAATCCAATCATGTTGCTTATAGCCCCACCGACTGCACAGGCCATATCGAGGCTGTCACCTCGTCACATATTAAAACTCAAAACTGTGCAACTATCTTCTTTTCTCATGCAACTATATACAGATTAAAACGGGGTATAAAACAAACTTCTGGATTAATTAAAGATGAATCGTAAGAAAACATGTAAACTGTATGGGAAACCCTCCCAAAAAAAACTCAGCAGTTCGTTTTATTGGCCATTTATGCAAAGAACGGGATTCACCAAAGTTTAAAATCCGGGGAGTCTTGTTTACAAAGGACACACAAAAATCGTTTGATTTTGATGTAGTCAGAAAAAACCGAAGTGAAGCAAAATGTAGGTTTAAAGACAACTAACACCCATATAAAAGTGTATGAATTTGTTTTCTTTTGTCGTTTTCTATTTCTCAGTATCCAGAAATGTATACAAAAGAAAGGAAAGCTATGTTGCTTTTCTTAATTTCAGTAAAGCGTTTGATTCTGTACGCCATGGGAAACTTTAGGAATGTATGAAAAAAATAAGGTGTAAAAGGGAGGTTCAAGATGTGTTTAGAATCAATGTATTGTTCATTGTTGTCTTGAGTAGGTGCAAGTAGCGACTTAATGGGGTTTTTTGATTGTCCAATTGGAGTACGGCAAGGTTGCGTGGTAAGCCCCACATTGTTCTCTATGTTTATAAATCAGCCATCTGACCATATGAATGCTGAGGGTAAGCATGGTATCTTGGTTCAGACAGATTTTATGGAATTATTTATATTGCTCTTTGCTGACGATGTGGCTTTATTGTCAACAAGTGCATATGGCTTACAGAATCAACTAAATGTTTTACAAAGATGCTGTAAAGAAATGTTCAACGTGAATATAGTGAAAAACCAAAAATTAAGGTTTACTGAAGAGGGGGTTATTTAGGGCGACGTGAACAGTGGGTGATCGGTGGAAAAAAATTGGATGTTGTGAATAATTATTGTTATTTAGGGTTTAGTTTCACAACAATGACTAGTTTGAAAAAAGGCACAGAGCATCTGGTAAATAAAGGCAAGAAGCCAGCCGTTCAGTAAACAGAGCCTTTCAGAAATATGAAGAAATGACTGCTTACACCTTTTTAAAAAATATCTTATGCTAAAGTTCAATCCTTTTTACTGTATTTATCTGAAATCTGGGGAATGAATAAGTAAGACCATTTAGAGAAAGTTCACATGTTAGCTTGCAAAAGATTTTTAGGTGTCCAAGTCAGAACTCCTAATATGATTTATGGTGATCTAGGGAGGTATCCTCTATATGTAAATTCTTGTGTCTCAGTCTTATGGTATTGGCTTAGACTTCTTCAAATGGAAAACGAAAGGTTTCCTCATAAAGTCTACAAGATGCTTCTTGATCTGGACAACTCTGGGAAAGCTTGTTGGGTATCAAAAATCAGGGAAATTTTATGTGAGAATGGATTTCATTTTGTTTGGTTGCAAGAAGGTGTCCGAGATATTGAAGCATTCTTGAGTCTATTTAAAAAGAGACTCGTTGACATTTGTATTCAACAATGGACTTCTACAGTTAGAGATCGCAATAGATATGAAAGTTATAGATCCTTCAAAATAATTTTTGAAAGAGAAAAGTATATACAAGCAGACAAAGACACAACACCCAAGTGCCTGGCGGAGCAAATTTTCGGTTTATTTCAAACCTTCTTCAGGCTAAAAGATTGGCCAGCTGACAGTAAAAAGCAAACACAGACATATACTCATCAAACTGAGTAGATTTAAAACAATTCTATAAAAAAAGAATTAAAGACATGTAAAAACAGATGCCCTTACACATGCAACATGGGCTAGCATAGTTATAACATTCATCTCTCTCTCCCTCTCTCTCTCTCTCTCCCTCTCTCTCTCTCTCCCCCCCCCCCCCCCTACTCCCCTCCTCTCTGTGACCATCTCTCTTCCTCTCACTCGCCCACCCTCCTCCCTACAGCCACAGCATCTTCTACCTTACTTTTTCTACGCACTCACAGACACTCAAACATGCATACAAACACACACACAAACACAAACACTGTCACACACACATGCACACACAACACACACACACACACACACACACACACACACACACACACCACACACACCTGTATACATGTCAGTGGACACATTCACATAGTACGACATATCTATCTGTATCGCACCCTTATTTTGGCTTGCACAGAAGACAAGAAGCGGAGGTCCTGGTTGAACTCAATCCCACACGTTCAGTCCGTCAGGGAAGTTGGTTCGGAGCTTGTGTCGCCAGAACTTTTCTCTGTGCTTGCGTGTCTGAGGATTTTCTTGTTTGATTTGTTCTATGGCTGTACATGTAAGATCTGCTAGGGTGTGGTGTGTGCTATTGAAGTGTTGAGCTACCAGTGTGTTTTTCTGTGTTTGGATGTCTGATCTGTGTGTGGTGGTAGAATCTGTTTTGTAGTGTCTTGCCTGTCTCCCCTACGTATTGTGTATTTCTGCATTTTCGACAATCTATAAGGTATATGATGTTGGTGGATTGGCATGTTAAGTGGTCTCTGATTGTGAACTGTTGTTGTGTGTGTATGCTGTGGAAGTGGCGTGTGATGTTGAGGTGGTTCTGGCAGATGGCACATTTTTTGGCGGCATACTTGAAGCATCCTGGCGGTCTGGCGTCTTTGGGTGGTCGTGGAGCGGGGATTCTGGATGGCATCAGGAGTTTTTTCAGGTTCATGCAGTTTCTTTCTCCCACAATACATGGGGGGAGAGGGGGCTGATTTCCTCATGCAACGCTGGCTTGAGTGGAGGATGTGTAGGTTGTCCTTCAGCCACTTGCTGAGGGGGGGATTGCTGGGGTTTGTGGGTCACGATGTAAGGGGTTCGTTGCTCTGTGGATTTGTTCTTCTTGTAGGTGAGAGTGTCCTGTCGGGGTATACTAGATACTTTCTTGACTGCTGCTTTGAGAAGTCCCATGGGGTAGCCTCTTTTGCCCAGTTTGTTACACAGTTCCTGGCTGCGGTGGTGGAAAGTGGCATCAGAGGAGCAGATCCGTCTGATTCTTAGACACTGGCTGTATGGAATACTGCGTACGCAATGTCTTGGATGGCAGGAGTTGAAAGGCAGGGTCATGCCAGCATCAGTGTTCTTGATGTGGAGGGAGGTCAGTGCTGATGTGGCCTTCAGGGGAGATGCTGACACTGACGTCCAGGAAGGGGATGTTGGATGTCTGTGCCATAGTTGGCTGTGAACTGGATGGTGGGGTGCTGTTCGTTCAGCCAGCCAAGGAACTGGTGCAGGTTCTCCTCACCGCCTGCCACAGTAAGTCGATGTCGTCTATGTATCGTCGCCATACATCCGTTCCTACACACCATGGGGAAGATGACAAGAGGCGTCTCTCCAGCCCCCCCATGAAGATATTAGCTATGGAGGGGGCCGTAGGGGTACCCATGGCTGTGCCCAGTTGCTGGTGGAAGAAGTTACCTTCGAATTCAAAAACATTATTTTGCAGGATATGTTCGACTGTCTCCAGCAATGTCTTCAATGGAGGCCCTGTGTCGGTCTGTTGAGGAGGTGAAGCAAGGGTCTCCATCAGAGAGGTTTTTACTTCATGATGTGGAATATTCGAATATAGTCCAACTACATCTATAGTGACAAAAAGTGTGTCTGGAGGAAGTGGCTCAAGTTTCTTTTTCTAGCTTTCCAACGTTTGCAGGAAGTGTGTTGTATCTTTCAGATAGGTTAGGGTCTTCACTGTGGGGTGTAGCCAGTGGTCCACCAACTTTGATAGTTTTTCTGTGGGCCCACCAACTTTGATAGTTTTTCTGTGGGCCCACCAACTTTGATAGTTTTTCTGTGGGCCCACCAACTCCGGACACAATGGGTCTTCCTGGGGGTGACTGTAGACTTTTGTGAATTTTGGGCAGGTGATAAAAATAAGGTGTTTTTATGCTAAGTTTGCCCTGCCCCACTTAAAGCAGTTGTTGTCGATGATTTGATTCTCTAGAAGTTTATCCCAGCATCCCAGTTTATGCCAGCATCAGTGTCCTTGATGTGGAGGTCGGTGCTGATATGGCCTTAAGTCAGGAGAGATACTGACACTGACGTCCAGGAAGGGGATGTTGGATGTCTGTGCCATAGTTGGCTGTGAACTTGATGGTGGGATGCTGTTCATTCAGCCAGCCAAGGAATTGGTGCAGGTTCTCCTCACCGCCTCACCATATATATATACATGATATTGATACATATTATTTCAGAGTAGCCGTTTTCCCAAGTTAGATTTTTAATGTCCTGCCTCTAAATGCAAATGTACATCCATAGGGTGATTCTCTGCAAGATAAAACCTCTTCACTTTGTAAGCTAATAATTGGAGTGGAAGTGCGCTTTCTGTTTGACTGCTCCATGTATTCTGATCTCAGAGCTAAATTCCTTGGTGACTTAGCTCAACCTCCTCCACCTGTTATGTCGCAGGTAACAAATCCTGATCAGATGCATAGTGTTTCCCCGTATATCTTCCATTCAGTCAATGGAAGAAAGAAATGTGTCATTTGATTTTGGTATTTGCTTAAAACTTTGATGATACTTTCACCCATTGTCAACTTTCACCCATTGTCAACTTTCACCCATTGTCAAGTGGGTTGGTGTCAGTTTTATGATTAAAGAGAGTATGTCTATTTAATAATTTGTTGTTTTGTGATTAGAGGGCTAGATGTATCTTTCCCCTGCTCCAATCATGTTTTGTATAGTGGCCCAGGGCCGAAGTACAATAAAACTTGTCAGTGTTCAGTGTATACTGACAGTTAAAGAAAAGTAGTACAAGTACGAATAGTCTGTGTAAACTGGTTTTTGTCTTTTCTTTTTATTTCGAGCATATTTCAACCATCTTATATTTATTTAGAGCAGATCTTCCAAAAAGGGTTCCGGGATTTGAATTGCAAAACTCCAGAGGTGCTGCCGTAAAGTATTCCACCTTAGAAACTTGCGTGTTTCGTTCCTTGGGTCGTGTTAATGATAGTTGTTAAATCTTTGTTGTGTAGAAAGAAGTGAATGTGAAAGTTATCAATCAGCACTGTTTTAAAATTAATAGAGAATTAATGTTGTAAAAGACATTTATTCATGACAAGTAATTCAGTAAAGAGAGAAGATCCAATCCAATCATGTTGCTTAGAGCCCTGCCAACCGCACAGACCATATCACCTCGTCACATTTTAAAACACGTATTGAAAAAGAAAGAAGATAAATGCCTCGACAACTGAGCACCGATTATAAGTTGTAAATGGTTATAAAATGCAATAACCCAATCATTGCAGAAAACTTGAAAGCTACGATAGGAGGAAAGTGTGCCCCTCTCCTCGTTCTCGACAACAGGACACCAAAGTAGACATTTTGATCAACAGTTTTAACACTGGTGACTGAAACAACTAGCAACATCCTTGGCAAACACCGACTGCTGTGTTCCCTGATCATGTCCATATTTTTGTGTGCATGTGAAGTGTGAACCATAAAAGCAGACATTGAAAGGAGGATACAGGTAATGGAGACGACATGCTTTTGCAAACTCCTTATTGACTCACACAGGGATTACATACTAATTAGGATGTAAAAACCAGAATTCAAAAAAGCCATGGGACCATATGAAGAACTCCTGACTTCAGTGAAAAAACGCAAACTAAAGGGTACAGGCACGTCACACGAACATCTGGACTGGCCAAGACTGTCCTACAGGGAACAGTACAAGGAGGAAGACAAAGAGGCAGACAGAGAAAACGATGGGAAAACAACATCAGAGAGTGGACTGGCCTTGGGTGGAACAGTTTGCTACGTAAAGCTGAGGACAGTTTAAAGTGGAGGAAGCTGTTTGCAAAATCTTCATTGTGCCCCCACTGTCCACGGGACTACGGGACAGGTGAAGTGTGAAGGTGGTGAAATGCAAATGGAAGCAAGCTGGGTGTGCAGGATGTGGAAAAGAGTAACTTTCGTGTTTTTTTTTCTGAACTGTGTTCAAACATAATAATTAGGCGGGGATTAATGTTAAAAATAATTGTTTTCCCACTTCTTGCTATGTTAGGAATAAGGATTGAAATGTATTTTTTTTAGTTTGTTTGGAGAATAAAACGGGAAGGTTTGGCCCGTGGTGTGCGCGCTGCAGAGGAGAGCATAAAGGATGGATTTCCACACTAGAATACAGCTGTCCCGATGGGAAGGAAAATTTGTTTTTAACTTAAATCAATAGAATAATATTTTTATACATCATGGTGTCCTTTGCGATAGAATCGAGACCGTTGTTTATATATATATATATATATATATATATATATATATATATATATATATATATATATATATATATATATATATATATATATATATATATATATATATATATATAATCCTCTGGGTCGCACCTACTTGCCTGCCGCCCTTCAACAACTTCAATCAAAGATGAAATCGTTTTACCAGCAACTCAACAACTTGCATATCCAGTTTGTGAAACTGAAGCCAAAGGAGAACTTCCTGGAACAATGCCCACAAAGGAAATTGATACCCTATGGACTTCAGGTAAATTCTAATCTGGCTTTTAATACTAAAGACGAACTTTTAAGTACAAGAATAACGGAGCTTTTAAATCAAACAAGCCCCAGAATTTTAGACCTGCTTTATAACAATGTTTTACTAGCCATTGAAAAATGTGAAGAGAACTTATCATGCACCAGAAAGATGATAAATGCTGCATTAGATATGCAAAAATTATTTTTTATTGGGAAAAACAAGAAGATATACCAGTGACTTGCAATGGAGGGACAGAGACAGGCTGGAGAAAAAGTTAAAGAAACTAGAGAAAGTCAAAGAGAGCAATGCTGTGGTATCAACAAATGGAAATATAGGCTCACGTCAACTAAAAGCCCGACAGTATGTGCACCCAGACAAAGAAGCAGCATTTACCAAGTGCTTCAGACCTCACAGAAAAAACAGAGGATGAAGCTCAAAGCACAGGACAAGACCAAAGAAACAGGCTATATACCAACAGAAGACGACTTTATCAAAGCTGGACCCAATTGTGATGGCAGACAATGTCAAACTCATACCAGCCCAGATATCAATATGCAGACTACCCGATTGTTTTGCCTCAGCACCCAAAGAACCAATATACGTCAGCGACCAGATGATGGGAACACATGCCTGGGCAGAGAGACTGAGATGGTATCACCACTTCAAAACACAGGAAGGGAGACAAGACGGTGGAACAGAAAACTGTATAAAATCACCATGGTATACCCATACTAAGAAGAGTGCCCCTAGGAAAGATCCTGTATTAGAGGTTGTTGTAGAATCTTGTACGAGAGATTTCTTTTTTAATCTACAAGTAATCATAGAGAATTAGAAACAACCTAACCAAAGAACAGAGGATAGCATTAGTGGAACACGGTAACCTGCCGATCACTGACAATGCAGCATGTAGACATGCAGACAAAAGTGGAGCCACGGTCATTACCAGTTAAGAAATAGATGATTTTAATGTTTTAGAAGACCATGTGTAAGTCTATATATATATATATATATATATATATATATATATATATATATATATATATATATATATATATATATATATATATATATATATGAGTTGTAAAGTTTATATATATATATATATATATATGAGTTGTAAAGTTTATATATATATACATCTCTATGTGTTGTAAAGTTTTATATATATATATATATATATATATATATATATATATATATATATATATATATATATATATATATATATATATATATGTGTGTGTGTGTGTGTTGTAAAGTTTATATATATCTATATATCTATGTGTTGTGCAGGATCGACAACGTTCAGACGCAAGAGAAGTCGCTCTTGTTCCTATATTGAAGTCGCACCAGCAGAGAACGAGTTAGCAGCACAAGCCTCACGGCTGTGGGGTGAAGAACAACAGCAATCTACCTGCTCCCAGAGCCAGCAGAGGGTATTAGTACTGTGTGAACGCTGTATCACCCCCAGCGAACGGGTGTTCGTCGTCAGGCCTAGGGTCTCCCTACTAGCAGATGGCTTATCACTCACCACCCGCCGAAGCGCACTGCACAACCTCACTCATGCAGACGACACGTCCAGCTTCCACACTGCAGCAGACACCACTCACTTCACAAGCTCGGTGGATTCGGCTGGGGAGGTCGGGAGGACTCAGGGGAGCGGCAGTGGCAATGAAAGTGTCGACTTCCCTGAAGTTTTCCGGCCCTCCCAGTCGGAGCCACCAAACACTGCAGCACGCTCACCGCAGACAAGCCTGGACACAGAGGACCCTCACACACAACAGCAGCAACAGCGGCCAGGTGGTAGTAGTGGTAGCGTAGTAGCGTGGCGGAGGCCTCTGCTGCCCCCGTCCCCTGTGGCAGGCCCTTCACACCCAGACAAAGAAGCAGCATTTACCAAGCGCTTCAGACCTCACAGAAAAAACAGAGGATGAAGCTCAAAGCACAGGGCAAGACCAAAGAAACAGGCAGGCTATTTACCAACAGAAGACAACTTATCAAAGCTGGACCCAATTGTGATGGCAGACAATGTCAAACTCATACCAGCCCAAATATCAATATGCAGACTACCCGATTGTTTTGCCTCAACACCCAAAGAACCAATAGACATCAGTGAACAGATGATGGGAACACATGCCTGGGCAGAAAGACTGAGATGGTATCACCACTTCAAAACACAGGAAGGGAGACAAGACGGTGGAACAGAAAACTGTATAAAATCACCATGGTATACCCATACTAAGAAGAGTGCCCCTAGGAAAGACCTTGCATTAGAGGAGGTTGTAGAATCTTGTACGAGAGATTTCTTTTTTAATCTACAAGTAATCGTAGAAAATTAGAGAACCTATCTAAAGAACAAAGAAAAGCATTAGTGGAACTCGGTAAGTTGCCGGTCACACTCAATGCAGCATGTAGACATGCAGAGAAAAGTGGAGCCACGGTCATTACCAGTTAAGAAATAGATGATTTTAATGTTTTAGAACTTGATAACAAGAAATTAGGTCACGTCGTTAATTAGGTCACTTAATTAGGTCACGTGGGGGGGGGGGGGGGGGGGGGGGGCGAGAAGCGGTCCTCGGCGCATGGGCGAAGCCCTTTCGCGCCTGGACACGCCGGCCGCCCCCCCCCACACACCGTGTCCGTGACCTAATTAAGTGACCTAATTAACGACGTGACCTAATTAAGTGACCTAATTAATCGACCTTGACCTAATTAATTTGACCTACTGACCTTGACCTACTGACCTTGACCTAATTAATTTCGACCTTGGTACCTTGCACCTTGTACCGCTCCAGTTACCTGAAAATCAGGTAACTGATTCATCAGGTCCGGCCATCTTTGACCTAATTCGGTACAACTTCCGGTACAACTAACGTCACTGGTTGTACCGATATAGTATAATGACGTCATCGATATATAACACCATGATCTCACGTCAGCACTTAATTAGGTCACCCGTCAGCACTATAAATAGAATAACGGTCGCTGACTCAGCAAAATTCAAATCTTATGACGTCACTTGACCTCAACCAATCAGAAACTTGACCTAATGACGTAAACCGGACGAATCCATTTTCAACCAATCGCATACAACCAAATACACTCGTCCAAAACTCACTATAAATAGCGACGCGATTCCCGCCAAGCGCCACTCTACTCACTACCAGCCACAGGATTAAGTTCGAGAGACCTTTTTATGGTGAACCTTTTACAGAACCGGTTTTATCTGTGACTTTGAAAAAAAAAAAAAAGACAATTCATTGGATTTATGTGCTGTGACAGAAGTTTTGTTCACAAGGAATAGCAGCCACAGGATATACCGGCCTCCAAAAAAAGGTAAAGAAATTTATTCATGGCTTCTGGCGGAAACGGAGGTGGAGGGAATGGACCAACGACAAACTCACAATACGTCTCAGGCAATTTACTGGAACACAGTAATGTCGGAGCGAACAAACCGTTCCACAGCTCGACAAAAACAGCGTATTTCCAAAGAACATGGCAATGGCACGTACAAAGTTACAGTTCAGCGCCTCACTACGTTGCGCAAAAGCAACAGGTGCAGGATGGATTTCAAGCCTTGCCATATACAAACCCCAGAGCCAGTATACACGCATCAGAATGGTATAAAATGGCGAATTCCGCTAGCGCATACAAACATATCGGAATGGGATTCACCATAGAAAAAATACAATTAATGGAAGAAAGAATACAACATACAGCCGGAACAACTACTATAAGTAGCACACAGGCACACAACGCAACACTTATGGCACTCAAAGATAAAACACGATGGGGTATGGCTATGGTAAACCAACAAGGAAAAAGACACTGGACAATAAGTAAAGACTTCACAACACAATGGGCAGACGACCAAGACTCTAGCTCACTACCATTATGCCACTTACAATTACCCATGAACTATTCAAGAAGACATAAAGGAAGAATAACACATATACCATTTACGGTGGGACCACAAGAAGCAGTACAATGGCTCGATAGCGAAGATTTGACTTTCGGTATCGGAGAAGGATACTCATCCTCATGGACAAATCCAAATCAGGGAAGATGGCACGCTCTAGCCAGATACCCAGACAAAACGGATGTGACGAAAAACAAAGAACCGAATGAACCAAAAATTACCAGTCTCTACAACATGTCAGCCATCTGTCCATACGGAGTAGAATACAACATAAACACAGAAATAAACCAGGACTGTCCAAACATGCCACCATTCGTAGCTCTACGACTATTACCTCTACATGGAAAAAAACACCCAATAGAACTTACGGCATGCATTTGGGTGAAATGCTGGAGTAGATACGAGTTCAAATACCCCGGAATGGAATTTGTTACACCAATGGTCCCGCACCAAATAATGCCTACAAGTGTATTAGACAAATACCCCGCAGACATTATACGCACAGGAGCCTACTTTGACTGGCTTAACCCCTCTCATCTTTATGAACCAGGTACGCGCATGCAGTATCTGGACAGGAACCCCGAAGGGCCTGAACCAAGCGGAAGTAAACGCAAGAAGCCATCTGAACCAAACGAACAATAATGACATCACAATTCCCACTAGGACTACAAGTCCACCACTGCGAATTTGCAGTCAAACGAAATACGTACCAACCTCACGGTACAAGACATTACTACTCCATAGCCTGGAGAAACCAACCAAGCATAAATCACGACAACGACAAGTGGGTAATACAAGAAATACAATTCTCAAGAATACCACTGCCGCTACCACAGGGATCAGGGTTCACACCCCCCACACAAAGATACTACTACTTACACGAACCAACAGGAATCGGCATACAAACTGACGACGACAGAAACTTACTATGCAGACCAGACTTAGGAACGGCACCCGCCACAAACATGTGCTTCTTAGCCATAACCCACAAACACGTATACTACCCGGACGCAGTAATACACCTACAACCGGACACAAGACCATACACGATACTCAATTTATCAGAAGAACAACCCCCACAAACGACGATGCACTACGTAGGTAATTCGGTTGTGTCGAACGTCAACACAATAGACATATCACAAGACAGAGAACGGACATACATAGACGAAACATGGACAGTGGGACTCCCCCTCCGAGCTGGTCAACCCGAACTAGTGGCCAAAACAGAAAGATTCACACTCCACCTCGAACTGTACAGTTGGTCAACATCACCATTGCTGAAACTAGCCGACATGTCAAAGTTCCAACCGTTCGAAGGATACGCTCCAATCATAGGAGGTGTCAAAAAGAAAGTACTCAATAAAGGAATCACAGACGCCATCCAACGTCTCAAACAAAAAACAAACACCTTCGCGACATGGCAAACAGAATACACAGCCAAAGTAGACGGAAACGAGTCAGACATAGGCCAACTTAACACCAACCTCAACGCGGTGAAGGCTTGGCAACAGAAATACCAACCCAAAATAGACAACCACGACATCAACATCGCACAACTAAACACCAAAATAAACACACTGCAGTCGGAACTACACACACACACGAGCGCGAATTACCCGCAAACGATAGACGAGCTCAAACAACTCGTCAACGCAATGATAGACATACGAAACAGACCAACAGATCAAACCTTCCAACAAAAACTAACGGCAATGGAAAAAACAACAAAAGCGATAACAAAAACAATACAAGTCCTTCAAGCCGCAATTAGCGCGGCGGGAGGAGACCTCAGCGGCCTACCGACCCTAGTCGAGGCGGGGGAGTACATACTAGACACAGCCATACGTTTCTACAACTGGTTGACAGACTCTTACGAGACAATAGACCCTTACAATTATCCTGGTGATGTAGGATGGACAACGGTGAAGCCTGGGACGCCCTCTGGGACACCGGCAGTCCACAGAAGCCGCCGACGGAGGCACGCGCAGCCGCCCAACCGACGACCACCGGTGGCGCACCGATCTACTGGCATCACGCCATCATCCGACCGGCCTCACCGAGCGGTCCGAAGGCCTCCATACAGCTCGGCAAAACCCTCAGCCCAACGTACCTCACTCCACAAGAGAACATCCCCGACGGGAAAGGAGGAGTGAAGAGGGCAAAAGACGGACGTGCATTTACACGTTATCTAGATGATCCAAACCAATACGACAAAACACTGACAACCAAATGGAGCACCAGACAAAACATCTATAGCACACTACCACAAGACAAAAAAACTCAACAACGCAATCAAGCATATGTCGAATGATGAAACAACACATGTGATGCTTGTTTACCATGTACCACTCAAACACCATTACACACCTGACAATATAGATGAATGTGTACAAGGACCAATACCTCATCTCCACATGATATATGGGTCAGGAGTCTCGACCAAACTAAGCCATATCCCAACCTACAGGACACTGGCCAGAGCTGCCAAACAGGCAAATTTCGTGACCTACACTAAAAAATGTACTTACCACCAGGACTTGTGAGTTACATGAAGAAAGAGGGCTATACGATGATGGGGACGAACAGCACCATCATAGGGCGAGAATACAGACACGCTCTGCCCGGAGGACAAATTCGTGGACTCGAAAAAGACACTCCAGATGTAGCCTCTGAGGCAACACCACATGGAGTCGGAGGATTCGAAGTCGTTGACTTCACCGCCTCGAGCGGAGGTCCGACAACAGATCCGTTCGGAAAGACAACAGATTCAGTTGATGGTGATCAACACGAAGAGCAAATGCCAGAACTAAATGATCCATTTGCAGAAGCGCCAGTCAGAACCAAACAAAACGGCAAAAGGACCCTAACATTCACGGGAGAAGACCCACAACAAAACATCGAGGGTCCAAAACCAAAGAAGCCAAAATTGCTAACGAAAATAGAAGCAATCCCAGTGGCAGAAAAGCTCATCGAACTCGCGGATGCGAGTAATGATAAACATGTCATAAGATACGTGATGAACCACAGAGACGAAACAGACACCCTTATAAGCAGGCCAGACTTGCCTTCAGGAACTGTGCTCGGACAATTCCAGCACATATACCATGCCGGGTATTGGAAGGAGATATCAAACAAGATATATGCTATGAGGGCAGAGCAGCCATGTCAGTACCCAAATGTACTTGAATGGCTAGACGACCAACAACCATTGACTGAAATCGACGGACGAAAACTGGCCACCCCAAAAGAATCTGCTGTCAACTGGTGGAGGTGGTGTCACCAGATGGGATTAGAACCCAAAAGGACGACTTGTATGATCCTTGACTTAATGCATAAAAATGATCCCAGAAGGAACTGTGTCGTATTTGAAGGACCTACGACAGCAGGAAAGTCCTATTGGACAAGCGAACCCTTCAAGGCGCTTTATGACCTGAACAAGCACGTAGGCTTCACCACAAACTCTGAACAATTTGGGTTCATGGCTTGTGCAAACAAACTGATCATTCTAGTGGACGAAAACAACATGTCCCCAACGAATGTCAGTACCTATAAAAGTGTCATGCGCGGCAACCTCACACAGGTCGAGGTCAAAAACAAACCACCGATCAACATTGACAAAACATTCATGCTCATGAACAGTAACAGGCCCTTGACCTTTGGACTTTCAGGGCCTGAAGCATATATGCTGCACCCAGAAGATATCAGGAGCACAAGAGAAATGCTCAAGGGGGCAAATCATCCGAACCCCAAAATGTGGAATTGGCTAAACTACTGGATGTATGATGAGGAAGATTTCAACATCTGCAGAGCCACAAACTGGGCAGAAGACCCGAGCCTGTACGATTTCTGTGCAGATCTCCTAGAACATGAAATGCTCCTCGAATGGAGTGCTCTAAACAATCAAGAGTACTGGACAGCAGAAGCAATGGGTGAAGACACGACACAGACTGAACTACCAGACGACCTCAAAGGGATCGTACTCGAGGACCTCACAAATGATCCATTCACAAACACCTACAGGCCGGAAGTCGTGGACATTTCCGACGATGACAATATAATACCGGAAAGTCCACTGAACGGGGAAGAAGACTTATTCCCACCAAACGAAGAAGAAGAACAAAAAGAACACCCGGAAACAGCGCCCAACACACCAGTTACAGCGACAAAACAACCAACCCTCCTACAAATGTGGGGAAAAACAAAGAAAAAACTTCAGTTCCCAAAACAACTGAAGCAATACAAACCAATAGCTGGACCGAGCACAGACCTGGATTGACTGGCAGGGTGCACAACCCATGACGTGTCATGGGTGCAACTGCTTAATGAAAAGATGAAACACAAACCATATGTATTCGAACATGCCAGAGACTTGTATATATGTAAATATGAATATGATTCACACTATATTTTGGACACTCAAATTATGACAGAATTTGACTATTTTTGTACTTACGATATGCACAAATGTTACGGATGTTTTCTTGATGATGATGAATTAGATATGTATTACATTAGGGCAGTTATTGATGGATATATTATTGCAGATAGTCGGCCAGTCCACACGCTTGGACAAACTGGGATCAACAAGATCAAGAATGGAATGAATGTTAACTTCAGAACATAATAAAAGGGGTTAGTCCCCCAAAGGTGGGACGGGCTGTCTGACATTATATAAACATATGCCAGCAGCACGTGACCCCCTTTGGGTGCAACCACCAATACTACTGGCACCCAAAGACCAAGCAAGGCAGCGGACCTGATGACTCGGTGTTGTACACCGCTACGGTACAAGGTGCAAGGTACAAAACAACAGAAAAATAAATCTGTAGGGTGGACTGGGGATTGGGCGCTTCAAGAAATCAAAAACGGCAAAAAAGAGCGTACTGTACGGGGGTCGGTAGTTATACCCCCTGATTTAATAACTAGGTCAAAGTGTGCTAGGTCATGACCTTGACATTGTGCGCAATTGCACGTTGTGCATGCGCACTTGTCAAGGTCATGACCTAGCACACTTTGAAAAAGACCTTACAAATCATATCAATGAAGAAATCAAAGCCTGGTCAGTTAGACGGTTAGCAAAGGGGGGCATCAATGAAGTGATAGAAAACTACCTTACAGATTTTTAGAACAAAGGACCTGGAAAATGCAAGCCCCTGATTAAAACTCACAAGACAATCCATACCTACCGACTCCTCACAGATTGTGGAAGCCCACTGAAAATTTATTCAAGTTTGTACAGTGTGCCATTAGTCACCTCAGAGATGAAGAAGAATACCAAGTTATAGATACAGGCGAGTTTTAATGATCAATGAGAAATTGGCTCCTCTACCAGATAATGCAGTTTCGGCAGTGTGTGATGTCTATTCCCCAATGTGAACAATACAGTATGTATTCCTGCAGTGAATCTTCTTGATAAATACCCATCCCCTCTTACCACTTCCAAAGACTGCATAATAGATGCATTCAAATTGTGTTTAAACAGGAACGTATGTCAATATAAGGATGGCAAGAACAACACGGTTTTATATATATATATATATATATATATAATATATATATATATATATATATATATATATATATATATATATATGTGTGTGTGTGTGTGTGTGTGTGTGTGTTGTGTTGGGCAGGATCTACGACCTTCATGTAAAGTTTATATATATCTCTATGTGTTGTAAAGTTTTTATATATATATATATATCTATATATATATATATATATATATATATCTATCTATCTATATATATATATATATATGTGTTGTGTTGTGCAGGATCGACAACGTTCAGATGCAAGAGAAGTCACTCTTGCTCCGACATTGAAGTCCCACGAGCGGAGGAGTTAGCAGCACAAGCCTCACGGCTGTGGGGTGAAGAACAACAGCAACCTACCAGCTCCTAGAGCCAGCAGAGGGTATTAGTACTGTGTGAACGCTGTATCACCCACAGCGAGCGGGTGTTCGTGGTCAGGCCTCGGGTCTCCCTACTAGCAGATGGCTTATCACTCACCACCCGCCGAAGCGCACTGCACAACCTCACACAAACAGACAACACGTCCACCTTCCACACGGCAGCAGACACCACTCACTTCACAAGCGCGGTGGATTCGGTCGGGAGGACTCAGGGGAGCGGCAGTGGCAATGAAAGTGTCGACTTCCCTGAGGTTTTCCGGCCCTCCCAGTCGGAGCCACCAAACACTGCAGCACGCTCGCCACAGACAAGCCTGGACACAGAGGACCCTCACACACAACAGCAACAGCGGCCAGGTGGTAGTAGTGGTAGCGTAGTAGCGTGGCGGAGGCCTCTGCTGCCCCCGTCCCCTGTGGCAGGTCCTCCACACCCAGACAAAGAAGCAGCATTTACCAAGCGCTTCAGACCTCACAGAAAAAACAGAGGATGAAGCTCAAAGCACAGGGCAAGACCAAAGAAACAGGCAGGCTATATACCAACAGAAGACAACTTATCAAAGCTGGACCCAATTGTGATGGCAGACAATGTCAAACTCATACCAGCCCAAATATCAATATGCAGACTACCCGATTGTTTTGCCTCAACACCCAAAGAACCAATAGACATCAGTGAACAGATGATGGGAACACATGCCTGGGCAGAAAGACTGAGATGGTATCACCACTTCAAAACACAGGAAGGGAGACAAGACGGTGGAACAGAAAACTGTATAAAATCACCATGGTATACCCATACTAAGAAGAGTGCCCCTAGGAAAGACCTTGCATTAGAGGAGGTTGTAGAATCTTGTACGAGAGATTTCTTTTTTAATCTACAAGTAATCGTAGAAAATTAGAGAACCTATCTAAAGAACAAAGAAAAGCATTAGTGGAACTCGGTAAGTTGCCAGTCACACTCAATGCAGCATGTAGACATGCAGAGAAAAGTGGAGCCACGGTCATTACCAGTTAAGAAATAGATGATTTTAATGTTTTAGAACTTGATAACAAGAAATTGTATAACACATTAGAAAAAGACCTTACAAATCATATCAATGAAGAAATCAAAGCCTGGTCAGTTAGATGGTTAGCAAAGGGGGGCATCAATGAAGAGATAGAAAACTACCTTACTGATTTTAAGAACAAAGGACCAGGAAAATGCAAGCCCCTGATTAAAACTCACAAGGACAATCCACACCCTACCGACTCCTCACAGATTGTGGAACTCCCACTGAAAATTTATTCAAGTTTGTACAGTGTACCATTAGTCACCTCAGAGATGAATTAGAATACCAAGTTATAGATACAGGAGAGTTTTAATGATCAATGAGAAATTGGCTCCTCTACCAGATAATGCAGTTTCGGCAGTGTGTGATGTCTATTCCCCAATGTGAACAATACAGTATGTATTCCTGCAGTGAATCTTCTTCTTGATAAATACCCATCCCCTCTTACCACTTCCAAAGACTGCATAATAGATGCATTCAAATTGTGTTTAAACAGGAACGTATGTCAATATAAGGATGGCAAGAACAACACGTTACATATATATATATATATATATATATATATATATATATATGTGTGTGTGTGTGTGTGTGTGTGTGTGTGTGTGTGTGTGTGTGTTGTGTTGGGCAGGATCTACGACCTTCATGTAAAGTTTATATATATCTCTATGTGTTGTAAAGTTTTTATATATATATATATATCTATATCTATATATATATATATATATATCTATATATATATATATATATATCTATATCTATATATATATGTGTGTGTTGTGTTGTGCAGGATCGACAACGTTCAGATGCAAGAGAAGTCACTCTTGCTCCGACATTGAAGTCCCACGAGCGGAGGAGTTAGCAGCACAAGCCTCACGACTGTGGGGTGAAGAACAACAGCAACCTACCAGCTCCTAGAGCCAGCAGAGGGTATTAGTACTGTGTGAACGCTGTATCACCCACAGCGAGCGGGTGTTCGTGGTCAGGCCTAGGGTCTCCCTACTAGCAGATGGCTTATCACTCACCACCGGCCGAAGCGCACTGCACAACCTCACACAAACAGACAACACGTCCACCTTCCACACGGCAGCAGACACCACTCACTTCACAAGCGCGGTGGATTCGGTCGGGAGGACTCAGGGGAGCGGCAGTGGCAATGAAAGTGTCGACTTCCCTGAGGTTTTCCGGCCCTCCCAGTCGGAGCCACCAAACACTGCAGCACGCTCGCCACAGACAAGCCTGGACACAGAGGACCCTCACACACAACAGCAGCAACAGCGGCCAGGTGGTAGTAGTGGTAGCGTAGTAGCGTGGCGGAGGCCTCTGCTGCCCCCGTCCCCTGTGGCAGGCCCTTCACACCCAGACAAAGAAGCAGCATTTACCAAGCGCTTCAGACCTCACAGAAAAAACAGAGGATGAAGCTCAAAGCACAGGGCAAGACCAAAGAAACAGGCAGGCTACATACCAACAGAAGACAACTTATCAAAGCTGGACCCAATTGTGATGGCAGACAATGTCAAACTCATACCAGCCCAAATATCAATATGCAGACTACCCGATTGTTTTGCCTCAGCACCCAAAGAACCAATAGACGTCAGCGACCAGATGATGGGACCACATGCCTGGGCAGAGAGACTGAGATGGTATCACCACTTCAAAACACAAGGAAGGAGACAAGACGGTGGAACAGAAAACTGTATAAAATCACCATGGTATACCCATACTAAGAAGAGTGCCCCTAGGAAAGATCCTGCATTAGAGGCTTTTATAGAAGCTTGTACAGAGATTTTTTAGCTATTGATAAGTAATCATAGAAAATTAGAGACAACCTATCCAAAGAACAAAGAAAAGCATTAGTGGAACTCTGTAAGTTGCCGGTCACACTCAATGCAGCATGGAGACATGCAGAGAAAAGTGGAGCCACGGTCATTACCAGTTAAGAAACAGATGATTTTAATATTTTAGAACTTGATAACAAGAAATTGTATAACACGTTAGAAAAAGACCCTACAAATCATATCAATGAAGAAATCAAAGCCTGGTCAGTTAGATGGTTAGCAAAGGGGGACATCAATGAAGAGATAACAAACTACCTTACGGATTTTAAGAACAAAGGACCAGGAAAATGCAAGCCCCTCATTAAAACTCACAAGGACAATCCACACCCTACCGACTCCTCACAGATTGTGGAACCCCCACTGAAAATTTATTCAAGTTTGTACAGTGTGCCATTAGTTACCTCAGAGATGAATTAGAATACCAAGTCATAGATACAGGAGAGTTTTAATGATCAATGAGAAATTGGCTCCTCTACCAGATAACGCAGTTTTAGCAGTGTGTGGCAGTTTTGGCAGTGTGTGATGTCGTCCCTTTATTCCCCAATGTGAACAATACAGTATGCATTCCTGCAGTGAATCTGCTTCTTGAAAAATGTCCTTCTCCTCTTACCACTTCAAAGGACTGCATAATAGATGCATTAAAATTGTGTTTAGATAGGAACGCATGTCAATATAAGGATGGCAAGAACAACACGTTACATATATATATATATATATATATATATATATATATATATATATATATATATATATATATATATATATATATATATATATGTATGTGTGTGTGTGTGTGTGTGTTGTGTGTGTGTGTGTGTGTGTTGTGTTGTGTTGTGTTGTGCAGGATCGACAATGTTCAGAGGCAAGAGAAGTCGCTCTTGCTCCGACATTGAAGTCGCACAAGCGGAGAAAGAGTTAGCAGCACAAGCCTCACGGCTGTGGGGTGAAGAACAACAGCAAGCTACCAGCTCCTAGAGCCAGCAGAGGGTATCAGTACTGTGTGAACGTTGCATTACCCCCAGCGAGCGGGTGTTCGTGGTCAGGCCTAGGGTCTCCCTACTAGCAGATGGCTTATCACTCACCACCCACCGAAGCGCACTGCATAACCTCACTCATACAGACAACACGTCCAGCTTCCACACTGCAGCAGACACCACTCACTTCACAAGCACGGTGGATTCGGTTGGGAGGACTCAGGGGAGCGGCAGTGAAAGTGTCGACTTCCCTGAAGTCTTCCAGCCATCCCAGCCGGAGCCACCAAACACAGCAGCACACTCGCCACAGACAAGCCTGGACACAGAGGACCCTCACACACAACAGCAACAGCGGCCAGGTAGTAGTAGTAGCGATAGCGGTAGTAACGTCACACACAACAGCAACAGCGGCCAGGTAGTAGTAGTAGCGATAGCGGTAGTAACGTCACACACAACAGCAACAGCGGCCAGGTAGTAGTAGTAGCGATAGCGGTAGTAACGTCACACACAACAGCAACAGCGGCCAGGTAGTAGTAGTAGCAATAGCAGTAGTCAGGTAGAAGTAGCGTGGCGGAGGCCTCTGCTGCCCCCGTCCCCTGTGGCAGGCCCTTTGAGGCCGGATACCTCAGTGCCTTTACCATCTTCAGTTCCGTTTTCAGCAACAGCAGGGGCAGCAGGGGGCAGGCTTGCCCAGTCCCCACGGCCGGTGGGCACCCTCCCCCCCCCCCCCCCCCCCCCCCCCCCCCCCCGTGAAACACTCCCCCCCCCCCCAGGGCAGCAGCAGCCCCAGCTGTGGGCGAGCAAAACTGAGCCCTCGCTGATCCACAGGGGGAAGGGGGAGGAGGAGAGGAGGAGGAGGAGGAGGATGACGCCAGGACTTGACAGTCTCTCTTCTCAGAGTCAGGTCAGCGTGTGTGTGTATGTGTGTATGTATGTTGTGTGTGTGTGTGTGTGTGTGTGTGTGTGTGTGGTGTGTGTTCATTCTTGTCTTTAACGTCTGTTCACTATAAGTGAATCATGGCACGGCAATGGGGCCTACCCACTCCTGTGACTACGTGGACGTTTTTATGGGAGAGTTCAAACAATCCATCAAAAATAAAATGGACTGTAAAATATGGAAAAGAGGTTAATCATAATAATCTAGATCTTACCCTTAAAATTAAAAAAGAAGAAATTGTAACAGCTGTTAACTCCAAACACAACCATTCTTACTTGCCGCCACATAGCTGCCATCCTCTCATCAGTTTTTAAAGGCCTAATCTTTAACGTAGGAGACCAGCTACGATTGCTCTGTAGTGAAGATGGGGACCTTCAGAAAAGAATAGAGGAACAAAGCAGATACTTCACAATGGCTGGTTGGGATTACAGCCTGGCTAATAGAGAACTGAAGAAAGGAGCAGGCAGAGGTTGAAGGGCTGTGATTAACAAGCCAAAACAAAAACCTCAGCAAAAAATAGCATTGGTAACCAAGCACGACCCCAGATACCCATCAAAATCAGAAAATCAAGAAAAAACCGTATTCTTCTTTATTCGAATCCTCAGAACAGAACCATTTTTCCCAGGAAACAAATCATAGCCGCAGATAGACGTAGAAGAAATTTGGGGGAGATATACAAGCCCACAGTCCCCACCAGAATCACCCAACAAGGACAATAAGACCAATCCGGGATTTTTTTTAATGTAATGCTAAACAATGTGACACCTGCCAACACAGCCAAAATACAGCATTCTTGATTTCCCCATGGGATAAAAGGAAATGGTATTATATGTAACCCCCCTCACAAAACGTATTTTTGTGTTTGGCGTTACTAAGCGCCAAGTTCAGTAACTCCCTTGTAGAGTTGAGTGATCGCCCCTTAAAAAAAGAGTGCCTATCGGGATATTTATGTTTTTTAAACCTCACTTCCTGCCTGGGGCTAGTGAGGGAAAGACGTGTGACAGAGACTCGCTCCTGAGTCTAGATGTTCCCCCTTAAGGTGATTTTATTTCGTTAACTTCGTTTTTGATCAAACTATCTGTTTAAGCAAATTTTAGCTTAATTCAGAATAGTTTTGGAAGGTTCATGAAATCTATATGTTTGATTTAATTTCACAGGCTTTCAACCTGTGAATTAACAGTGAACGTAACTTCGTACGTACGACGTACGTGATTGCTTCGAACAAAGGAAGCGTGGGTAATTTTTGGCGCGTCATGGTCTTTGTTGTAAACTTAATTTTTGGTAGAATATTGTTCAGCTATTATTAAAATGCTGGCAATATTCTAGTGTGGCTTTACACTACAAATATATGGGTGTGAAGGCCTATTTTTATTATTAAGAATGGTGATTTATTTATAATAAATCATTAGCAATTTTAAAACAGGTGTAATGGCATTGGAATGTCATTGTGGACATTTATTTAAAATAAATTAGTCCCTTTTATTAATGTTTGCACAGTTTCATAGGATGGACCATCCTCTGTCCTAAAGTAAATGAGACATGTTGTGAGACAAGTTATTAAAATTATGTAGTAATGATTTTATCATTAGAATTGTGATTTATTTGTAATAAATCATTTAGTAATTTTAAAACAGGTGTAATGGCATTGGAATGTCATTGTGGACATTTATTTAAAATAAATTAGTCCTTCTTATTAATGTTGGCACAGTTTCATAGGATGGACCATCATCTGTCCTAAAATAAATGAGACATGTTGGGATGCTTGCACAGTTTCATAGGATGGACCATCATCTGTCCTAAAGTAAATGAAACCTGTGTAAAACTAACTACTAAAATTATGTAATAATTTTAGAGGTGATGTTTTTTACATTGTATGTTCTTTTGATTACAGGAACATCGTCGTCTGTCTTCTACCCTGTCACACCTGCTTTGCCCCATCATTAAATCTCCACCCTTACTTTTGTTGCCTTTATTAATGGCCCTGATCTGAGAATGATCACTGATTCTTGATTTGGTATAGGACTGAACAGAATATATATTTTGTGTTTTTTAATTGTACTTGTAGTACAATTAGTCAATTGGTTTTGTGTGATGTGGTAGTGTTGTAGGTTGTGTTGTGGAATATATGTGGTAAACCCAATTTGCTCGGTCTGGAGTCGCATTGAATGAATGGTGTTATTTGTCACGTTCAGTGTGTTCAGTGTGCCTGCTGAGTGAGTTGAGGTTAATTAATTTCACTTCACCTACTTTCCTACCTCTTCTATATTTCTTTTCCCCTATTTTTCTACTATCCTCTTTTCTATCCCCCCTTTATCACTCCCCGGCCCATAAGTAGCTGAGCCCTACTCTTCTTTAGGGTTACTGAAGAAACTTAGGAATTATTCTAGGACTCTAAGATTTCCGGTACCGAATTAGGCGGAACGGAATTAGAGTGGCGACTTAGATAATTCCCGTGTAGGACCCGTTACATATAAAACAAAGTCTTACCTGCTAAGCACCTAATGTAATATATACCTCAAGAAATGAAAGATAAATCCTGATCTCTGGTATGTAGGGTCAACCACAAATCTAAAACTGAGTTGGTCCAACCACAAGTCCATGTAAAATTACAGAAACAAATAACTGCAACGTAGCCAAACATGTTTGTTCATCCCCTCACCCTGATTCTGGGGACTGGGATTTTCTACAAATCATCCCATAGAGAGAGTTATGGATGAAGGCAAACTTTTAGAACAAGAAATTGATTGGACATGCAATCTAGGAACAATTTTTCAACATTTAGGAAGCTTCAAGCTAGACCCGAGAGTTTGCTGAGAATTAAAGCTGAACACAATCAATATAATTATCTATATTACTACAACGTCCTACAAAGGATATCAATCAAGAAATCAAAGCCTGGTCAGTTAGATGGTTAGCAAAATGGGATAATCAGTGAAGAGATAGAAAACTACCTTACTGATTTTAAGAACAAAGGACCAGGAAAATGCAAGCCCCTGATTAAAACTCACAAGGACAAACCATACCCTACGGACTCCTCACAGATTGTGGAACCCCACTGAAAATTTATTCAAGTTTGTACAGTGTGCGGTTAGTCACCTCAGAGATGAATTAGAATACCAAGTTATAGATACAGGAGAGTTTTAATGATCAATGAGAAATTGGCTCCTCTACCAGATAACGCAGTTTCGGCAGTGTGTGATGTCTATTCCCCAATGTGAACAATACAGTATGTATTCCTGCAGTGAATTTGCTTCTTGAAAAATGTCCCTCCCCTCTTACCACTTCAAAGGACTGCATAATAGATGCATTAAAATTGTGTTTAGATAGGAACCTATGTCAATATAAGGATGGCAAGAACAACACTGTTACCCTCCCCCCCCATCAATGTATGCATGTGGGTTTTTACAGAGATTTCACCTACTATTCCTACCAGCAAGAAGTGGACTAACTCATCTGAAAGCTGGAATGGGATTGTTATGTGTTAGCAATTTGTCCTGCGTACTACGTCCGAGGCCAGTTTGTAGCTTATCCGAAGGAGGACTTTACTAGGGGGCGTTTGAACAGAAATATGTGCAAATCTACTGCCTGTATAGTAATGTTTGGCAAACAGACTTGTGGGGCTTGTAAAAATCACTCACAGTTAGTTTTGTTTTGTTTGTGTGTGTGTGGGTCTTGTTCGGCTTCCTACTTACTCCATGGGAAAATCTCCATTACAGTGAGACACCAAATTTCAAGCGAGATAACACAACAATAGGGAACTGAAAAGGCCGACATTTAGGTAAAAAAAAAAAAGAAGAAGAAAAGGAGAGACCAGAGACTGTGTACTGTAATTGATTGAATTTATATTGATTTAGCAGCACAAGCCTCACGGCTGTGGGGTGAAGAACAACAGCAATCTACCAGCTCCCAGAGCCAGCAGAGGGTATTAGTACTGTGTGAACGTTGCACTACCCCCAGCGAGCGGGTGTTCGTGGTCAAGCCTAGGGTCTCCCTACTAGCAGATGGCTTATCACTCACCACCCGCTGAAGCGCACTGCACAACCTCACTCATGCAGACGACACGTCCAACGTCCAGCTTCCACACGGCAGCAGACACCACACACTTCACAAGCGCGGTGGATTCGTTCGGGAGGACTCAGGGGAGCGGCAGTGGCAATGAAAGTGTCCACTTCCCTGAAGTCTTCCGGCTGCCCCAGTCGGAGCCACCAAACACAGCAGCACGCTCGCCACAGACAAGCCTGGACACAGAGGACCCTCACACACAACAGCAGCAACAGCGGCCAGGTGGTAGTAGCAATAGCAGTAGTAATGTAGAAGTAGCGTGGCAGAGGCCTCTGCTGCCCCCGTCCCCTGTGGCAGGCCCTTCGAGGCCCGATACCTCAGTGCCTTTACCATCATCTTCAGTTACCTTTTCAGCAACAGCAGGGGCAGCAGGGGGCAGTCTTGCCCAGTCCCCACGGCCGGTGGGCACCTCCACCCCCCCAGGTGAAACACTCCCCCCCCCCCAGGGCAGCAGCAGCCCCAGCTGTGGGCGAGCCAAACTGAGCCCTCGCTGATCCACAGGGGGGAGGGGGAGGAGGAGAGGAGGAGGAGGAGCCAGGACTTGACAGTCTCTCTTCTCAGAGTCAGGTCAGTGTGTGTGTGTGTGTGTGTGTGTGTGTGTTTTGTGTGTTCGTTCTTGTCTTTAACGTCTGTTCACTATTTAAGTGAATCATGGCACGGCATTGGGACCTGCCCACTCCTGTGACTATGTGGACGTTTTTATAGGAGAGCTAGATAAGGAGCTAGTTTTAAATACACCAACACCTTTAGTTTCCAGCCTTATGACCAAGTAAGAAGAAAATCATTTTAATTTTTTTTAATTGGAGCAGTTTCAAAGATGACGGTATAACTATCACATCTCATGTAGAAAATATAGCAAGCTTTTGAAAAAACATATTCAAACAATCCATCAAAAATAAAATGGACTTTAAAATATGGAAAAGAGGTTAATTATAATCATCTAGATCTTACCCTTAAAATTAAAAAAAGGAGAAATTGTAACAGCTGTTAACTCCAAACACAACCGTTCTTACTTGCTGCCACATAGCTGCCATCCTCTCATCAGTTTTTAAAGGCCTAATCTTTAACGTAGGAGACCAGCTTCGATTGCTCTGTAGTGAAGATGGTGACCTTAGGAAAAGAATAGAGGAACATAGCAGATACTTCACAATGGCTGGTTGGGATTACAGCCTGGCTAATAGACAACTGAAGAAAGGAGCAGACAGAGGTTGAAGGGCTGTGATCAACAAGCCAAAACAAAAACCTCAGCAAAAAATAGCATTGGTAACCAAGTACGACCCCAGATACCCATCAAAATCAAGAAAAAACCGTAGTCTTCTTTATTCTAATCCTCAGAACATGACCATTTTTCCTAGGAAACAAATCATAGCCGCAGATAGACGTAGAAGAAATTTGGGGGAGATATACAAGCCCACAGTCCCCACCAGAATCACCCAGCAAGGACAATAAGACCAATCCGGGATTTTTTAAATGTAATGCTAAACAATGTGACTCCTGCCAACACAGCCAAAATACAGCAGTCTTGATTTCCCCATGGGATAAAAGGAAATGGTATTATAAAACAAAGTCTTACCTGCTAAGCACCTAATGTAATATATACCTCAAGAAATGAAAGATAAATCCTGATCTCTGGTATGTGGGGTCAACCACAAATCTAAAACTGAGTTGGTCCAACCACAAGTCGGATGTAAAATTACAGAAACAAATAAATGCAATGTAGCCAAAGATGTTTGTTCATCACTCACCCTGATTCTGGGGCTGGGATTTTCTGCAAACCACACCCATGGAGAGAGTTATGGATGCATGCAAACTTTTAGAACAAGAAATTGATTGGACATGCAATCTAGGAACAATTTTTCAACATTTAGGAAGCTTCAAGCTAGACCCGAGAATTTGCTGAGAATTAAAGCTGAACACAATCAATATAATTATCTATATTACTACAACGTCATACAAAGGATATCAATCTAGAAATCAAAGCCTGGTCAGTTAGATGGTTAGCAAAATGGGATAATCAGTGAAGAGATAGAAAACTACCTTACTGATTTTAAGAACAAAGGACCAGGAAAATGCAAGCCCCTGATTAAAACTCACAAGGACAAACCATACCCTACCGACTCCTCACAGATTGTGGAACCCCCACTGAAAATTTATTCAAGTTTGTACAGTGTACCATTAGTCACCTCAGAGATGAATTAGAATACCAAGTTATAGATACAGGAGAGTTTTAATGATCAATGAGAAATTGGCTCCTCTACCAGATAACGCAGTTTTGGCAGTGTGTGATGTCTATTCCCCAATGTGAACAATACAGTATGTATTCCTGCAGTGAATCTTCTTCTTGATAACGCAGTTTTGGCAGTGTGCGATGTCGTCTCTTTATTCCCCAATGTGAACAATACAGTATGTATTCCTGCAGTGAATCTTCTTCTTGATAAATACCCATCCCCTCTTACCATTTCCAAAGACTGCATAATAGATGCAAACTGTGTTTAAACAGGAACACTTGTCAATATAAGGATAGCAAGAACAACACGGTTACAATATATATATATATATATATATATATATATATATATATATATATATATATATATAGTGTGTGTGTGTGTGTGTGTGTTGTGCTGCGTTTTGTGCAGGATCTATGACCTTCATGTAAAGTTTATATATATATATATATATCTCTATGTGTTGTAAAGTTTATATATATCTATATCTCTATGTGTTGTGTTGTGCAGGATCGACAACGTTCAGATGCAAGAGAAGTCACTGATGCTCCGACATTGAAGTCACACGAGCCAAGAAGGAGTTAGCAGCACAAGCCTCACGGCTGTGGGGTGAAGAACAACAGCAACCTACCAGCTCCTAGAGCCAGCAGAGGGTATTAGTACTGTGTGAACGCTGTATCACCCACAGCGAGCGGGTGTTCGTGGTCAGGCCTAGGGTCTCCCTACTAGCAGATGGCTTATCACTCACCACCCGCCGAAGCGCACTGCACAACCTTACTCATGCAGACAACACGTCCAGCTTCCACACTGCAGCAGACACCACTCACTTCACAAGCGCGGTGGATTCGGCTGGGGAGGTCGGGAGGACTCGGGGGAGCGGCAGTGGCAATGAAAGTGTCGACTTCCCTGAAGTCTTCCGGCCATCCCCGGCCATCCCCATCCTAGTCGGAGCCACCAAACACTGCAGCACGCTCACCGCAGACAAGCCTGGACACAGAGAACCCTCACCCACAACAGCAACAGCGGCCAGGTGGTAGTAGTAGCAATAGCAGTAGTCAGGTAGAAGTAGCGTGGTGGAGGCCTCTGCTGCCCCCGTCCCCTGTGGCAGGCCCTTCGAGGCCGGATACCTCAGTTCCATTACCATCAGCTTCTTCAGTTACCTTTTCAGCAGCAGCAGGGGGCAGGCTTGCCCAGTCCCCACGGCCGGTGGGCACCTCCACCCTCCGGGTGAAACACTCCCCCACCCCCCCAGGGCAGCAGCAGCCCCAGCTGTGGGCGAGTGAAACTGAGCCCTCGCTGATCCACAGGAGGGAGGGGGAGGAGGAGAGGAGGAGGAGGAGAGGAGAAGGAGGAGGAGGAGGAGGAGGAGGATAACGCCAGGACTTGACAGTCTCTCTTCTCAGAGTCAGGTCAGTGTGTGTGTGTGTGTGTGTGTGTGTTGTGTGTTCATTCTCGTCTTTAACGTCTGTTCACTATAAGTGAATCATGGCACGGCAATGGGACCTGCCCACTCCTGTGACTACGTGGACGTTT
This sequence comes from Stramonita haemastoma, assembly GCA_030674155.1. Taxonomy (NCBI): domain Eukaryota; kingdom Metazoa; phylum Mollusca; class Gastropoda; order Neogastropoda; family Muricidae; genus Stramonita; species Stramonita haemastoma. The sequence continues at coordinate 12,567,107 of CM060328.1, read as the reverse complement.
TTATGGGAGAGCTAGATAAGGAGCTAGTTTTAAATACACCAACACCTTTAGTTTCCAGCAGTTTGACCAAGTAAGAAGAAAATCATTTAAATCTTTTTTTTAAATTGGAGCAGTTTCAAAGATGACGGTATAACTATCACACCTCATGTAGAAAATATAGCAAGCTTTTGAAAAAACATATTCAAACAATCCATCAAAAATAAAATGGACTGTAAAATATGGAAAAGAGGTTAATTATAATCATCTAGATCTTACCCTCAAAATTAAAAAAAGGAGAAATTGTAACAGCTGTTAACTCCAAACACAACCATTCTTACTTGCCACCACATAGCTGCCATCTTCTCATCAGTTTTTAAAGGCCTAATCTTTAACTAGGAGACCAGCTACGATTGCTCTGTAGTGAAGATGGTGACCTTAGGAAAAGGATAGAGGAACATAGCAGATACTTCACAATGGCTGGTTGGGATTACAGCCTGGCTAATAGACAACTGAAGAAAGGAGCAGGCAGAGGTTGAAGGGCTGTGATCAACAAGCCAAAACAAAAACCTCAGCAAAAAGTTGCATTGGTAACCAAGTACGACCCCAAATACCCATCAAAATAAGAAAATCAAGAAAAAAACCGTATTCTTCTTTATTCTAATCCTCAGAACAGAACCATTTTTCCTAGGAAACAAATCATAGCCGCAGATAGACGTAGAAAAAATTTGGAGGAGATATACAAGCCCACAGTCCCCACCAGAATCACCCAACAAGGACAATAAGACCAATCCGGGATTTTTAAAATGTAATGCTTAACAATGTGACACCTGCCAACACAGCCAAAATACAACATTCTTGATTTCCCCATGGAATCAAAGGAAAAGGTATACCTGCTGAACACCTAATATATTTCCAGAAATGTAAGATAATCCTGATCTCTGGTATGTAAGGTCAACCACAAATCTAAAACTGAGGTGGGCCAACCACAAGTCCGATGTAAAATTACAGAAACAAATAAATGCAATGTAGCCAAACATGTTTGTTCATCCTCTCACCCTGATTCCGGGGACTGGGATTTTCTACAAATCATCCCCATAGAGAGAGTTTTGGATGAGGACAAACTTTTAGAAGAAAAAATTTGTTAGAGTTGCAATCTAGGAATAATTTTTCAAGTTTCAGGAAGCTTCAGGATAAACACAAAAATTTGCTGAGAATTAAGCTGTACACGATCGTGTTTGTGTGTATATATATATATATATATATATATATATATATATATATATATATATATATATATATATATTATATATATATATATATATATATATATATATATATATATATATATATATATATATATATATTACTAAAACATCCTACAAATGATATCAATCAAGAAATCGAAGCCTGATCAGCAAAGGGGGACATCAATGAAGTGATAGAAAACTACCTTACTGATTTTTAGAACAAAGGACCAGGAAAATGCAAGCCCCTGATTAAAACTCACAAGGACAAACCATACCCTACCTGACTCCTAACAGATTGTGGAAGCCCCACTGAAAATTTATTCAAGTTTGTACAGTGTGCCATTAGTCACCTCAGAGATGAAGAAGAATACCAAGTTATAGATACAGGAGAGTTTTAATGATCAATGAGAAATTGGCTCCTCTACCAGATAACGCAGTTTCGGCAGTGTGTGATGTCTATTCCCCAATGTGAACAATACAGTGTGTATTCCTGCAGTGAATCTTCTTCTTGATAAATACCCATCCCCTCTTACCACTTCCAAAGACTGCATAATAGATGCATTCAAATTGTGTTTAAACAGGAACGTATGTCAATATAAGGATGGCAAGAACAACACGTTACATATATATATATATATATATATATATATATATATATATATATATATATATATATATATATATATGTGTGTGTGTGTGTGTGTGTGTGTGTGTGTGTGTGGTGTGTGTGTGTGTGTGTGTTGTGTTGGGCAGGATCTACGACCTTCATGTAAAGTTTATATATATCTCTATGTGTTGTAAAGTTTTTATATATATATATATATATATATCTATGTGTTGTGTTGTGCAGGATCCACAACGTTCAGACGCAAGAGAAGTCACTCTTGCTCCGACATTGAAGTCCCACGAGCGGAGGAGTTAGCAGCACAAGCCTCACGGCTGTGGGGTGAAGAACAACAGCAACCTACCAGCTCCTAGAGCCAGCAGAGGGTATTAGTACTGTGTGAACGCTGTATCACCCACAGCGAGCGGGTGTTCGTGGTCAGGCCTAGGGTCTCCCTACTAGCAGATGGCTTATCACTCACCACCGGCCGAAGCGCACTGCACAACCTCACACAAACAGACAACACGTCCACCTTCCACACGGCAGCAGACACCACTCACTTCACAAGCGCGGTGGATTCGGTCGGGAGGACTCAGGGGAGCGGCAGTGGCAATGAAAGTGTCGACTTCCCTGAGGTTTTCCGGCCCTCCCAGTCGGAGCCACCAAACACTGCAGCACGCTCGCCACAGACAAGCCTGGACACAGAGGACCCTCACACACAACAGCAGCAACAGCGGCCAGGTGGTAGTAGTGGTAGCGTAGTAGCGTGGCGGAGGCCTCTGTTGCCCCTGTCCCCTGTGGCAGGTCCTTCACACCCAGACAAAGAAGCAGCATTTACCAAGCGCTTCAGACCTCACAGAAAAAACAGAGGATGAAGCTCAAAGCACAGGGCAAGACCAAAGAAACAGGCAGGCTATATACCAACAGAAGACAACTTATCAAAGCTGGACCCAATTGTGATGGCAGACAATGTCAAACTCATACCAGCCCAAATATCAATATGCAGACTACCCGATTGTTTTGCCTCAGCACCCAAAGAACCAATAGACGTCAGCGACCAGATGATGGGACCACATGCCTGGGCAGAGAGACTGAGATGGTATCACCACTTCAAAACACAAGAAAGGAGACAAGACGGTGGAACAGAAAACTTTATAAAATCACCATGGTATACCCATACTAAGAAGAGTGCCCCTAGGAAAGATCCTGCATTAGAGGCTTTTATAGAAGCTTGTACAGAGATTTTTTAGCTATTGATAAGTAATCATAGAAAATTAGAGACAACCTATCCAAAGAACAAAGAAAAGCATTAGTGGAACTCTGTAAGTTGCCGGTCACACTCAATGCAGCATGGAGACATGCAGAGAAAAGTGGAGCCACGGTCATTACCAGTTAAGAAACAGATGATTTTAATATTTTAGAACTTGATAACAAGAAATTGTATAACACATTAGAAAAAGACCCTACAAATCATATCAATGAAGAAATCAAAGCCTGGTCAGTTAGATGGTTAGCAAAGGGGGACATCAATGAAGAGATAACAAACTACCTTACGGATTTTAAGAACAAAGGACCAGGAAAATGCAAGCCCCTCATTAAAACTCACAAGGACAATCCACACCCTACCGACTCCTACTCACAGATTGTGGAACCCCCACTGAAAATTTATTCAAGTTTGTACAGTGTGCCATTAGTTACCTCAGAGATGAATTAGAATACCAAGTCATAGATACAGGAGAGTTTTAATGATCAATGAGAAATTGGCTCCTCTACCAGATAACGCAGTTTTGGCAGTGTGTGATGTCGTCCCTTTATTCCCCAATGTGAACAATACAGTATGCATTCCTGCATTGAATCTGCTTCTTGAAAAATGTCCTTCTCCTCTTACCACTTCAAAGGACTGCATAATAGATGCATTAAAATTGTGTTTAGATAGGAACACATGTCAATATAAGGATGGCATGAACAACACGTTACATATATATATATATATATATATATATATAAATATATATATATATATATATATATATATATGTGTGTGTGTGTGTGTGTGTGTGTGTGTGTTGTGTTGTGTTGTGCAGGATCGACAACGTTCAGAGGCAAGAGAAGTCGCTCTTGCTCCGACATTGAAGTCGCACAAGCGGAGAAAGAGTTAGCAGCACAAGCCTCACGGCTGTGGGGTGAAGAACAACAGTCAAGCTACCAGCTCCCAGAGCCAGCAGAGGGTATCAGTACTGTGTGAACGTTGCATCACCCCCAGCGAGCGGGTGTTCGTGGTCAGGCCTAGGGTCTCCCTACTAGCAGATGGCTTATCACTCACCACCCACCGAAGCGCACTGCACAACCTCACTCATACAGACAACACGTCCACCTTCCACACTGCAGCAGACACCTCTCACTTCACAAGCGCGGTGGATTCGGTCGGGAGGACTCAGGGGAGCGGCAGTGGCAATGAAAGTGTCAGCTTCCCTGAAGTCTTCCGGCCCTCCCAGTCGGAGCCACCAAACACTGCAGCACACTTGCCACAGACAAGCCTGGACACAGAGGACCCTCACACACAACAGCAACAGCGGCCAGGTAGTAGTAGTAGCGATAGCGGTAGTAACGTCACACACAACAGCAACAGCGGCCAGGTAGTAGTAGTAGCGATAGCGGTAGTAACGTCACACACAACATCAACAGCGGCCAGGTAGTAGTAGTAGCGATAGCGGTAGTAACGTCACACACAACAGCAACAGCGGCCAGGTAGTAGTAGTAGCAATAGCAGTAGTCAGGTAGAAGTAGCGTGGTGGAGGCCTCTGCTGCCCCCGTCCCCTGTGGCAGGCCCTTCGAGGCCGGATACCTCAGTGCCTTTACCATCTTCAGTTCCGTTTTCAGCAACAGCAGGGGCAGCAGGGGGCAGGCTTGCCCAGTCCCCACGGCCGGTGGACACCTCCACCCCCCCCCCCCCCTAGGGCAGCAGCAGCCCCAGCTGTGGGCGAGCAAAACTGAGCCCTCGCTGATCCACAGGGGGAAGGGGGAGGAGGAGGAGGAGGAGGAGGATGACGCCAGGACTTGACAGTCTCTCTTCTCAGAGTCAGGTCAGTGGGGGTGTGTATGTGTGTATGTATGTGTGTGTGTGTGTGTGTGTGTGTGTGTGTGTGTGTGTGTGTGTTGTGTTGTGTGTTCATTCTTGTCTTTAACGTCTGTTCACTATAAGTGAATCATGGCACGGCAATGGGGCCTACCCACTCCTGTGACTACGTGGACATTTTTATGGGAGAGTTCAAACAATCCATCAAAAATAAAATGCACTGTAAAATATGGAAAGAGGTTAATCATAATAATCTAGATCTTACCCTTAAAATTAAAAAAGAAGAAATTGTAACAGCTGTTAATTCCAAACACAACCATTCTTACTTGCCGCCACATAGCTGCCATCCTCTCATCAGTTTTTAAAGGCCTAATCTTTAACGTAGGAGACCAGCTACGATTGCTCTGTAGTGAAGATGGGGACCTTCAGAAAAGAATAGAGGAACATAGCAGATACTTCACAATGGCTGGTTGGGATTACAGCCTGGCTAATAGACAACTGAAGAAAGGAGCAGGCAGAGGTTGAAGGGCTGTGATTAACAAGCCAAAACAAAAACCTCAGCAAAAAATAGCATTGGTAACCAAGTACGACCCCAGATACCCATCAAAATCAGAAAATCAAGAAAAAACCGTATTCTTCTTTATTCGAATCCTCAGAACAGAACCATTTTTCCCAGGAAACAAATCATAGCCGCAGATAGACGTAGAAGAAATTTGGGGGAGATATACAAGCCCACAGTCCCCACCAGAATCACCCAACAAGGACAATAAGACCAATCCGGGATTTTTTTAATGTAATGCTAAACAATGTGACTCCTGCCAACACAGCCAAAATACAACATTCTTGATTTCCCCATGGAATAAAAGGAAAAGGTATACCTGCTGAACACCTAATATACTTCCAGAAATGTAAGATAATCCTGATCTCTGGTATGTAAGGTCAACCACAAATCTAAAACTGAGTTGGTCCAACCACAAGTCCGATGTAAAATTACAGAAAACAAATAACTGCCATGTAGCCAAACATGTTTGTTCATCCCTCACCCTGATTCTGGGGACTGGGATTTTCTGCAAACCACACCCATGGTGAGAGTTATGGATGCACGCAAACTTCTAGAACAAGAAATTGATTGGACATGCAATCTAGGAACAATTTTTCAACATTTAGGAAGCTTCAAGCTAGACCCGAGAGTTTGCTGAGAATTAAAGCTGAACACAATCAATATAATTATCTATATTACTACAACGTCATACAAAGGATATCAATCAAGAAATCAAAGCCTGGTCAGTTAGATGGTTAGCAAAATGGGATAATCAGTGAAGAGATAGAAAACTACCTTACTGATTTTAAGAACAAAGGACCAGGAAAATGCAAGCCCCTGATAAAAACTCACAAGGACAAACCATACCCTACGGACTCCTCACAGATTGTGGAACCCCCACTGAAAATTTATTCAAGTTTGTACAGTGTACCATTAGTCACCTCAGAGATGAATTAGAATACCAAGTTATAGATACAGGAGAGTTTTCATGATCAATGAGAAATTGGCTCCTCTACCAGATAATGCAGTTTCGGCAGTGTGTGATGTCTATTCCCCAATGTGAACAATACAGTATGTATTCCTGCAGTGAATCTGCTTCTTGAAAAATGTCCTTCTCCTCTTACCACTTCCAAAGACTGCATAATAGATGCATTCAAATTCTGTTTAAACAGAAACGTATGTCAATATAAGGATGGCAAGAACACGGTTACATACACATATATATATATATATATATATATATATATATGTATGTGTATGTGTGTGTGTGTGTGTGTGTTGGGCAGGATCTACGACCTTCATGTAAAGTTTACATATATCTCTATGTGTTGTAAAGTTTATATATATATATATCTATGTGTTGTGTTGTGCAGGATCAACAACGTTCAGATGCAAGAGAAGTCGCTCTTGCTCCGACATTGAAGTCGCACGAGCGGAGGAGTTAGCAGCACAAGCCTCACGGCTGTGGGGTGAAGAACAACAGCAATCTACCAGCTCCTAGAGCCAGCAGAGGGTATTAGTACTGTGTGAATGCTGTATCACCCCCAGCGAGCGGGTATTCAGCGGGTATTCCTCGTCAGGCCTAGGGTCTCCCTTCTAGCAGATGGCTTATCACTCACCACCCGCCGAAGGGCACTGCACAACCTCACTCATGCAGACAACACGTCCACATTCCACACGGCAGCAGACACCACTCACTACAGAAGCGCGGTGGATTCGGCTGGGGAGGTCGGGAGGACTCAGGGGAGCGGCAGTGGCAATGAAAGTGTCAGCTTCCCTGAAGTCTTCCGGCCCTCCCAGTCAGAGCCACCAAATACTGCAGCACGCTCACCGCAGACAAGCCTGGACACAGAGGACCCTCACACACAGCAGCAACAGCGGCCAGGTGGTAGTAGTAGTGGTAGCATAGTAGCGTGGCGGAGGCCTCTGTTGCCCCCGTCCCCTGTGGCACGCCCTTCGAGGTCGGATACCTCAGTGCCTTCACCATCATCTTCAGTTACCTTTTCAGCAACAGCAGGGCAGCAGGGGCAGGCTTGCCCAGTCCCCACGGCCCGGTGGGAACACACACCCCCCCCCCCCTCCCTCCCCCCCCCCCCCAGGGCAGCAGCAGCCCCGGCTGTGGGCGAGCGAAACTGAGCCCTCGATGATCCACAGGGGGGAGGGGGAGGAGGAGGATGACGCCAGGACTTGACAGTCTCTCTTCTCAGAGTCAGGTCAGTGTGTGTGTGTGTGTGTGTGTGTGTGTTGTGTGTTCGTTCTTGTCTTTAATGTCTGTTCACTATAAGTGAATCATGGCACGGCAATGGGACCTGCCCACTCATGTGACTACGTGGACGTTTTTATGGAGAGCTAGATAAGGAGCTAGTTTTAAATACACCAACACCTTTAGTTTCCAGCCTTATGACCAAGTAAGAAGGAAATCATTTTAATTTTTTTTTAATTGGAGCAGTTTCAAAGATGACGGTATAACTATCACACCTCATGTAGAAAATATAGCAAGCTTTTGAAAAAACATATTCAAACAATCCATCAAAAATAAAATGGACTGTAAAATATGGAAAAGAGGTTAATTATAATCATCTAGATCTTACCCTTAAAATTAAAAAAAGGAGAAATTGTAACAGCTGTTAACTCCAAACACAACCATTCTTACTTGCCACCACATAGCTGCCATCCTCTCATCAGTTTTTAAAGGCCTAATCTTTAACGTAGGAGACCAGCTACGATTGCTCTGTAGTGAAGATGGTGACCTTAGGAAAAGAATAGAGGAACATAGCAGATACTTCACAATGGCTGGTTGGGATTACAGCCTGGCTAATAGACAACTGAAGAAAGGAGCAGACAAAGGTTGAAGGGCTGTAATTAACAAGCCAAAACAAAAACCTCAGCAAATAATAGCATTGGTAACCAAGTACGACCCCAGATACCCATCAAAATCAGAAAATCAAGAAAAAAAAACTTAGTCTTCTTTATTCTTATCCTCAGAACAGAACCATTTTTCCTAGGAAACAAATCATAGCTGCAGATAGACGTAGAAGAAATTTAGGGAGATATACAAGCCCACATTCCCCACCAGAATCACCCAACAAGGACAATAAGACCAATCCGGGATTTTTTTTAATGTAATGCTAAACAATGTGACGCCTGCCAATACAGCCAAAATACAACATTCTTGATTTCCCCATGGAATAAAAGGAAAAGGTATACCTGCTGAACACCTAATATACTTCCAGAAATGTAAGATAATCCTGATCTCTGGTTTGTAGGGTAAACCACAAATCTAAAACTGAGTTGGTCCAACCACAAGTCCGATGTAAAATTACAGAAACAAATAAATGCATGTAGCCAAAGATGTTTGTTCATCCCTCACCCTGATTCTGGGGACTGGGATTTTCTGCAAACCACACCCATGGAGAGAGTTATGGATGCATGCAAACTTTAAGTGCAGAAATTGATTGGACATGCAATCTAGGAACAATTTTTCAACATTTAGGAAGCTTCAAGCTAGACCCGAGAGTTTGCTGAGATTTAAGCTGAACACAATCAATATAATTATCTATATTACTACAACGTCATACAAAGGATATCAATCAAGAAATCAAAGCCTGGTCAGTTAGATGGTTAGCAAAATGGGATAATCAGTGAAGAGATAGAAAACTACCTTACTGATTTTAAGAACAAAGGACCAGGAAAATGCAAGCCCCTGATTAAAACTCACAAGGACAAACCATACCCCACGGACTCCTCACAGATTGTGGAACCCCCACTGAAAATTTATTCAAGTTTGTACAGTGTACCATTAGTCACGTCAGAGATGAATTAGAATACCAAGTCATAGATACAGGAGAGTTTTAATGATCAATGAGAAATTGGCTCCTCTACCAGATAACGCAGTTTCGGCAGTGTGTGATGTCGTCTCTTTATTCCCCAATGTGAACAATACAGTATGTATTCCTGCAGTGAATCTTCTTCTTGATAAATACCCATCCCCTCTTACCACTTCCAAAGACTGCATAATAGATGCATTCAAATTGTGTTTAAACAGGAACGTATGTCAATATAAGGATGGCAAGAACAACACGGTTATATATATATATATATATGTGTGTGTGTGTGTGTGTGTGTGTGTTGTGTGTTGTGTTGGGCAGGATCTACAACCTTCATGTAAAGTTTATATATATCTCTATGTGTTGTAAAGTTTATATATGTATATATCTATGTGTTGTGTTGTGCAGGATCCACAACGTTCAGATGCAAGAGAAGTCGCTCTTGCTCCGACATTGAAGTCACATGAGCGGAGGAGTTAGCAGCACAAGCCTCACGGCTGTGGGGTGAAGAACAACAGCAATCTACCTGCTCCTAGAGCCAGCAGAGGGTATTAGTACTGTGTGAACGCTGTATCACCCCCAGCGAGCGGGTGTTCGTCGTCAGGCCTAGGGTCTCCCTACTAGCAGATGGCTTATCACTCACCACCCGCCGAAGCGCACTGCATAACCTCACTCATACAGACAACACGTCCAGCTTCCACACTGCAGCAGACACCACTCACTTCACAAGTGGATTCGGCTGGGGAGGCCGGGAGGACTCAGGGGCGCGGCAGTGGCAATGAAAGTGTCAGCTTCCCTGAGGTCTTCTGGCCCTCCCAGTCGGAGCCACCAAGCACTGCAGCACGCTCACCACAGACAAGCCTGGACACAGAGGACCCTCACACATAACAGCAGCAACAGCGGCCAGGTGGTAGTAGCAATAGCAGTAGTAATGTAGAAATAGCGTGGCGGAGGCCTCTGTTGCCCCCCGTCCCCTGTGGCAGGCCCTTCGAGGCCGGATACTTCAGTTCCATTACTGCCTTCAGTTCCGTTTTCAGCAACAGCAGGGGCAGCAGGGGGCAGGCTTGCCCAGTCCCCACGGCCGGTGGGCACCTCCACCCCCCCCCCCCCCTAGGGCAGCAGCAGCCCCAGCTGTGGGCGAGCCAAACTGAGCCCTCGCTGATCCACAGGGGGGAGGGGGAGGAGGAGAGGAGGAGGAGGAGGATGACGCCAGGACTTGACAGTCTCTCTTCTCAGAGTCAGGTCAGTGGGGGGGTGTGTGTGTGTGGGTGTGTGTGTGTGTGTGTGTGTTGTGTGTTCGTTCTTGTCTTTAACGTCTGTTCACTATAAGTGAATCATGGCACAGCAATGGGACCTGCCCACTCCTGTGACTACATGGACGTTTTTATGGGAGAGCTAGATAAGGAGCTAGTTTTAAATACACCAACACCTTTAGTTTCCAGCCTTATGACCAAGTAAGAAGAAAATCATTTTAGTTTTTTTTTGATTGGAGCAGTTTCAAAGATGACGGTATAACTATCACACCTCATGTAGAAAACATAGCAAGCTTTTGAAAAAACATATTCAAACAATCCATCAAAAATAAAATGGACTGTAAAATATGGAAAAGAGGTTAATCATAATCATCTAGATCTTACCCTCAAAATTAAAAAAAAGGAGAAATTGTAACAGCTGTTAACTCCAAACACAACCATTCTTACTTGCCGCCACATAGCTGCCATCCTCTCATCAGTTTTTAAAGGCCTAATCTTTAACGTAGGAGACCGGCTACGATTGCTCTGTAGTGAAGATGGTGACCTTAGGAAAAGAATAGAGGAACATAGCAGATACTTCACAATGGCTGGTTGGGATTACAGCCTGGCTAATAGAGAACTGAAGAAAGGAGCAGACAGAGGTTGAAGGGCTGTGATCAACAAGCCAAAACAAAAACCTCAGCCAAAAATAGCATTGGTAACCAAGTACGACCCCAGATACCCATCAAAATCAAGAAAAAACTGTAGTCTTCTTTATTCTAATCCTCAGAACATAACCATTTTTCCTAGGAAACAAATCATAGCCCCAGATAGACATAGAAGAAATTTGGGGGAGATATACAAGCCCACAGTCCCCACCAGAATCACCCAACAAGGACAATAAGACCAATCCGGGATTTTTTAAATGTAATGCTAAACAATGTGACACCTGCCAACACAGCCAAAATACAGCATTCTTGATTTCCCCATGGGATAAAAGGAAATGGTATTATAAAACAAAGTCTTACCTGCTAAGCACCTAATGTAATATATACCTCAAGAAATGAAAGATAAATCCTGATCTCTGGTATGTAAGGTCAACCACAAATCTAAAACTGAGTTGGTCCAACCAAAAGTCCGATGTATAAAATTACAGAAACAAATAAATGCATGTAGCCAAAGATGTTTGTTCATCCCTCACCCTGATTCTGGGGCTGGGATTTTCTGCAAACCACACCCATGGAGAGAGTTATGGATGCACGCAAACTTTTAGAACAAGAAATTGATTGGACATGCAATCTAGGAACAATTTTTCAACATTTAGGAAGCCTCAAGCTAGACCCAAAAATTTACTGAGAATTAAAGCTGAACACAATCAATATAATTATCTATATTACTACAACGTCATACAAAGGATATCAATCAAGAAATCAAAGCCTGGTCAGTTAGATGGTTAGCAAAATGGGATAATCAGTGAAGAGAAAGAAAACTACCTTACTGATTTTAAGAACAAAGGACCAGGAAAATGCGAGCCCCTGATTAAAACTCACAAGGACAAGCCATACCCTACGGACTCCTCACAGATTGTGGAACCCCCACTGAAAATTTATTCAAGTTTGTACAGTGTACCATTAGTCACCTCAGAGATGAATTAGAATACCAAGTTATAGATACAGGAGAGTTTTAATGATCAATGAGAAATTGGCTCCTCTACCAGATAACGCAGTTTCGGCAGTGTGTGATGTCTATTCCCCAATGTGAACAATACAGTGTGTATTCCTGCAGTGAATCTTCTTCTTGATAAATACCCATCCCCTCTTACCACTTCCACAGACTGCATAATAGATGCATTCAAATTGTGTTAAAACAGGAACGTATGTCAATATAAGGATGGCAAGAATAACACGGTTATGTATATATATATAAATATATATATATATATATATATATATATATGTGTGTGTGTGTGTGTGTGTGTGTGTGTGTGTGTGTGTTGTGTTGGGCAGGATCTACGACCTTCATGTAAAGTTTATATATATCTCTATGTGTTGTAAAGTTTATATCTATATATCTATGTGTTGTGTTGTGCAGGATCGACAAGTTCAGATGCAAGAGAAGTCGCTCTTGCTCCGACATTGAAGTCGCACGAGCCGAGAAGGAGTTAGCAGCACAAGCCTCAGGCTGTGGGGTGAAGAACAACAGCAATCTACCAGCTCCTAGAGCCAGCAGAGGGTATTAGTACTGTGTGAACGCTGTATCACCCCCAGCGAGCGGGTGTTCGTCGTCAGGCCTAGGGTCTCCCTACTAGCAGATGGCTTATCACTCACCGCCGAAGCGCACTGCACAACCTCACTCATACAGACGATACGTCCATCTTCCACACTGCAGCAGACACCACTCACTTCACAAGTGGATTCGGCTGGGGAGGTCGGGAGGACTCAGGGGAGCGGCAGTGGCAATGAAAGTGTCAGCTTCCCTGAAGTCTTCCGGCCCTCCCAGTCGGAGCCACCAAACACTGCAGCACGCTCGCCACAGACAAGCCTGGACACAGAGGACCCTCACACACAACAGCAACAGCAGCCAGGTGGTAGTAGAAGTAGTAATGTAGAAGTAGCGTGGCAGAGGCCTCTGTTGCCCCCGTCCCCTGTGGCAGGCCCTTCGAGGCCAGATACTTCAGTGCCTTTACCATCATCTTCAGTTACCTTTTCAGCAACAGCAGGGGCAGCAGGGGGCAGGCTTGCCCAGTCCCCACGGCCGGTGGGCACCTCCACTCCCCCCCCCCCCCCAGGGCAGCAGCAGCCCCAGCTGTGGGCAAGCCAAACTGAGCCCTCGCTGATCCACAGGGGGGAGGGGGAGGAGGAGAGGAGGAGGAGGAGGAGGACGCCAGGACTTGACAGTCTCTCTTCTCAGAGTCAGGTCAGTGGGGGTGTGTGTGTTGTGTGTTGTGTGTGTGTTGTGTGTTCGTTCCTGTCTTTAACGTCTGTTCACTATAAGTGAATCATGGCATGGCAATGGGACCTGCCCACTCCTGTGACTACGTGGACGTTTTTATGGGAGAGCTAGATAAGGAGCTAGTTTTAAATACACCAACACCTTTAGTTTCCAGCCTTATGACCAAGTTAGAAGAAAATCTTTCTTTTTTTTTTAATTGGAGCAGTTTCAAAGATGACAGTATAACTACCACATCTCATGTAGAAAATATAGCAAGCTTTTGAAAAAACATATACAAACAATCCATCAAAAATAAAATGGACTGTAAAATATGGAAAAGAGGTTAATTATAATCATCTAGATCTTACCCTTAAAATTAAAAAAGGAGAAATTGTAACAGCTGTTAATTCCAAACACAACCATTCTTACTTGCCGCCACATAGCTGCCATCCTCTCATCAGTTTTTAAAGGCCTAATCTTTAACGTAGGAGACCAGCTACGATTGCTCTGTAGTGAAGATGGTGACCTTCGGAAAAGAATAGAGGAACATAGCAGATACTTCACAATGGCTGGTTGGGATTACAGCCTGGCTAATAGAGAACTGAAGAAAGGAGCAGACAGAGGTTGAAGGGCTGTAATTAACAAGCAAAACAAAAACCTCAGCAAAAAGTTGCATTGGTAACCAAGTACGACCCCAGATACCCATCAAAATCAGAAAATCAAGAAAAAACCGTAGTCTTCTTTATACTAATCCTCAGAACATAACCATTTTTCCTAGGAAACAAATCATAGTTGCAGATAGACGTAGAAGAAATTTGGGGGAGATATACAAGCCCACAGTCCCCACCAGAATCACCCAACAAGGACAATAAGACCAATCCGGGATTTTTTTAATGTAATGCTAAACAATGTGACACCTGCCAACACAGCCAAAATACAGCATTCTTGATTTCCCCATGGGATAAAAGGAAATGGTATTATAAAACAAAGTCTTACCTGCTAAGCACCTAATGTGATATATACCTCAAGAAATGAAAGATAAATCCTGTTCTCTGGTATGTAGGGTCAACCACAAATCTAAAACTGAGGTGGGCCAACCACAAGTCAGATGTAAAATTACATAAAACAAATAACTGCAATGTAGCCAAACATGTTTGTTCATCCTCTCACCCTGATTCTGGAGACTGGGATTTTCTGCAAACCACACCCATAGAGAGATTATGGATGCATGCAAACTTTAAGTGCAAGAAATTGATTGGACATGCAATCTAGGAACAATTTTTCAACATTTAGGAAGCTTCAAGCTAGACCCAAAAATTTGCTGAGAATTAAAGCTGAACACAATCAATATAATTATCTATATTACTACAACGTCATACAAAGGATTTCAATCAAGAAATCAAAGCCTGGTCAGTTAGATGGTTAGCAAAATGGGATAATCAGTGAAGAGATAGAAAACTACCTTACTGATTTTCAGAACAAAGGACCAGGAAAATGCAAGCCCCTGATTAAAACTCACAAGGACAAACCATACCCTACGGACTCCTCACAGATTGTGGAACCCCCACTGAAAATTTATTCAAGTTTGTACAGTGTGCCTTTAGTCACCTCAGAGATGAAGAAGAATACCAAGTCATAGATACAGGAGAGTCTTAATGATTGATGATAAATTGGCTCCTCTACCAGATAACGCAGTTTTGGCAGTGTGTGATGTCTATTCCCCAATGTGAACAATACAGTATGTATTCCTGCAGTGAATTTGCTTCTTGAAAAATGTCCCTCCCCTCTTACCACTTCAAAGGACTGCATAATAGATGCATTAAAATTGTGTTTAGATAGGAACCTATGTCAATATAAGGATGGCAAGAACAACACCGTTACCCTCCCCCCCCCATCAATGTATGCATGTGGGTTTTTACAGAGATTTCACCTACTATTCCTACCAGCAAGAAGTGGACTAACTCATCTGAAAGCTGGAATGGGATTGTTATGTGTTAGCAATTTGTCCTGCGTACTACGTCCGAGGCCAGTTTGTAGCTTATCCGAAGGAGGACTTTACTAGGGGCATTTGAACAGAAATATGTGCAAATCTACTGCCTGTATAGTAATGTTTGGCAAACAGACTTGTGGGGCTTGTAAAAACCACTCACAGTTAGTTTTGTTTTGTTTGTGTGTGTGTGGGTCTTGTTCGGCTTCCTGCTTACTCCATGGGAAAATCTCCATTACAGTGAGACACCAAATTTCAAGCAAGATAACACAACACTAGGGAACTGAAAAGGCTGACATTTAGGTTAAAAAAAAAGAACAAGAAAAGGAGAGACCAGAGACTGTACTGTAATTGATTGAATTTATACTGATTTAGCAGCACAAGCCTCACGGCTGTGGGGTGAAGAACAACAGCAATCTACCAGCTCCCAGAGCCAGCAGAGGGTATTAGTACTGTGTGAACGTTGTATCACAACCCCAGCGAGCGGGTGTTCGTCGTCAGGCCTAGGGTCTCCCTACTAGCAGATGGCTTATCACTCACCACCCGCCGAAGCGCACTGCATAACCTCACTCATACAGACAACACGTCCAGCTTCCACACTGCAGCAGACACCACTCACTTCACAAGCGCGGTGGATTCGGTCGGGAGGACTCAGGGAGCGGCAGTGGCAATGAAAGTGTCGACTTCCCTGAAGTCTTCCGGCTGCCCCAGTCGGAGCCACCAAACACAGCAGCACGCTCGCCACAGACAAGCCTGGACACAGAGGACCCTCACACACAACAGCAGCAACAGCGGCCAGGTGGTAGTAGCAATAGCAGTAGTGATGTAGAAGTAGCGTGGCGGAGGCCTCTGTTGCCCCCGTCCCCTGTGGCAGGCCCTTCGAGGCCCGATACCTCAGTTCCATTACCATCATCTTCTTCAGTTACCTTTTCAGCAGCAGCAGGGGCAGCAGGGGGCAGGCTTGCCCAGTCCCCCCGGCCGGTGGGCACCTCCACCCCCACCAGTCCCCCTGGCCGGTGGCACCTCCACCCCCCCCCCCTGAAACCCCCCTCCCCAGGGCAGCAGCAGCCCCGGCTGTGGGCGAGTGAAACTGAGCCCTCGCTGATCCACAGGGGGAGGGGGAGGAGGAGGAGGAGGAGGACGCCAGGACTTGACAGTCTCTCTTCTCAGAGTCAGGTCAGTGGGTGTGTGTGTGTGGGGGTGTGTGTGTGTGTTGTGTGTTGGTTCCTGTCTTTAACGTCTGTTCACTATTTAAGTGAATCATGGCACGGCAATGGGACCTGCCCATTCCTGTGACTACGTGGACGTTTTTATGGGAGAGCTAGATAAGGAGCTAGTTTTAAATACACCAACACCTTTAGTTTCCAGCTTTATGACCAAGTTAGAAGGAAATCATTTTAATTTTATTAATTGGAGCAGTTTCAAAAATGACGGTATAACTATCACACCTCATGTAGAAAATATAGCAAGCTTTTGAAAAAAACATATTCAAACAATCCATCAAAAATAAAATGGACTGTAAAATATGGAAAAGAGGTTAAATATAATCATCTAGATCTTACCCTTAAAATTAAAAAAAGGAGAAATTGTAACAGCTGTTAACTCCAAACACAACCATTCTTACTTGCCGCCATATAGCTGCCATCCTCTCATCAGTTTTTCAAGGCCTAATCTTTAATGTAGCAGACCAGCTACGATTGCTCTGTAGTGAAGATGGGGACCTTCGGAAAAGAATAGAGGAACATAGCAGATATTTTACAATGGCTGGTTGGGATTACAGCCTGGCTAATAGAGAACTGAAGAAAGGAGCAGACGAAGGTTGCAGGGCTGTAGTTAACAAGCAAAACAAAAACCTCAGCAAAAAATAGCATTGGTAACCAAGTACGACCCCAGATACCCATCAAAATCAGAAAATCAAGAAAAAAACGTAGTCTTCTTTATTCTAATCCTCAGAACAGAACCATTTTTCCTAGGAAACAAATCATAGCCGCAGATAGACATAGAAGAAATTTGGGGGAGATTTACAAGCCCACAGTCCCCACCAGAATCATCCAACAAGGACAATAAGACCAATCCGGGATTTTTTTTAATGTAATGCTAAACAATGTGACACCTGCCAACACAGCCAAAATACAGCATTCTTGATTTCCCCATGGGATAAAAGGAAATGGTATTATAAAACAAAAGTGTTACCTGCAAAACACCTAATGTAATATGCATCATAAAATGTAAGATACATCCTGATCTGTGGTATGTAAGGTCAACCACAAATCTAAAACTGAGGTGGTCCACCACAAGTCGGATGTAAAATTACAGAAAACAAATAAATGCAATGTAGCCAAACATGTTTGTTCATCCCCTCATCCTGGTTCTGGGGACTGGGATTTTCTACAAATCACCCCCATAGAGAGAGTTGTGGAAGAAGGCAAACTTTTAGAACGAGAAATTTTTTGGACATGCAATCTAGAAACAATTTTTCAAAGTTTAGAAAGCTTCAGGATAGGAAAATTTGCTGAGAATTAAAGCAGATGAACACAGTCGTGTCTTTCTTCATATTATTTATATTTCGAATACAAACCATATATATATACTCCGTTGTCTTCCGAGACTGACGGATGCCAACGACGGTATTCATGTGAGCGTCTGAAGACCCAAGGTAAGGTGTATATTTTTATCGTCTTGTTTGTGTTCGAAATTGATATTGAATGCAAGTAAAAAGTTTATTTGAATTGTGAAAACCGGCTTAAGAGGGGGGAGGGTCACTTGCAAAGATCTGGGGATGGAGAATTTACGCATAGGTGTTTGTCCACAGCTGCACAATATTATTATACCCTTCTGGAGAACTTGACCACTGCGCGATTTCCGCGACGCCGCCAAAACCAGCCTGTTGCCGACGCCGAAAGAGCGAGTGCAGCAGCCCAAACCCACTCCACTGAGGGACATGGGAGAAGATTATGACAATTCCAATCCATTCTTCTTGTTTATAGCCGTGCCGACCACAGAGGCCATTTTAGGGCTGTAATTTCGTACAATTGTTAATCTCAGATTCCACTCCAATCAAATCTTGTTTATAGCCCCGTCGACCACAAGAAGCCGTATCGGGCCGTCTAAGATTAAAACTGCAACTATATACAGACAAATCAATTCTACTGTCATTCCTTGCATAAACACCCTAGCCAACTATAAGGGTCAATCCAGGATGGTCACTACGTTGTGGGAGAAACCGCATCAACCGCACATAAAATGAGATAAAGCCAAGACTATATTCCTTAAAACAGCCTTATTCTTAGTGACTATGAAATCGCCGTTCATGTCGGATCGAAAAAGACCGATTTTCTCTGGAAGTTAAATATGTTGTCGGGGATCATCGCGAAAAAGGATCTTTAGGGAGTCTGCAGTCTCCACTCCAGAAGCAGTTGTTTGATGATTCGCATATCACAAGTCACACACCTTGGGGTTCCAATGCCGATTGATCCGTCTTAAGAGGTTGTTTTGTTATCACAAGTATAGAATAATATTTTTAAAGCATTAAGCCATTCTATTTTACACCAAAGCATCCGAAGCACCAGACATGCAAGTCTAAATTCAATTTTTTTCTTTGAATTCGAGGATAATAAGTTCAGCACCCCTGTGCTTTTTTTTACATCCTGTCCCAAGTCCCCAGACGGAGCATGGGGGTTCTGCCAACTTGCGCAATGATGCTATAACCTAGGTAATGGGGCGCTATTCCCAAATTGTCTTCCCTTGATGCAGCTACAGAAGAGTTTTATCTGATTCTTTTGTGACCAACATCGACGAAGAAAAAAACATATTTCATTGAATTCTTGTCTGCTGTAGTTTTGCTTCCTCCCTGTATTATCTGATGCTCATTCTTCCCATAAACCCCTCAAAGGGCGAAAGGAATGAGAAATGTTCCAGTTGTAAAGTTATGCTGGATTTGAAGTTTTTAATGGATAACTTAAACAGCCGTAGTTCTCTACTGAACGTTCCATCAGTTCAGATTCCGTACTGAAACATGACATTTTGCAATTGTTGACGTTATATCACAGTCCCTGCGGAAAATATTGTCCGATTTAGGGACTGTAGTCGCAAAAGTCATCCCCCTTTGGCGCCGTTAGCCACCCTAAATCAGAACAATTCTTGAACCAACAGTACTGGGCATGTCCAAGCACGAGACAGAGTGCAGCACAGGCCTGAGCTCATATATATATATATATATATATATATATATATATATATATATATATATATATATATAATATATATATATATACATACATGTTAACATGCCACTTATCTTCAGCACATTGTTTCAACTAGTCAAACATGTGTCCATCAATCCAATCTTGCTGCTTTTAGCACCGCCGACCACAGAGGCCATTTCGGGGTTGTCACCTTATACAATTTTATATCTCAGATTAAAACTGTGCAGCTTTATACATATCAAAACAGGGTATAAATCAACTTCACTGTCCTTCCTCGTATCCCTCCTGCCCTAGCCAACCATAAGGTTCAACCCAGGACGGTCGCAACGTTGTGGAAGAAACCACACCAACCACATATTAAATGAGATAAAGGCTGAAGCACCTGACAGCACTAGCCCTACACATCTGTATCAGACAGGAGAGACTTCCACCTGTCGATTTTCGTTATGTGCAACGATGCTATAGGCCAAGGTAACTTACTCAAAATGACCCAACACAGAACCACTGAAGTTTAAACACACACACACACACACACACACCACACACACACACACACACACACACACACACACACACCCTAACAACAAACAAAGGGAAAATATGTTCTAACTGCTTTTAATGTTGTTACTACGCATTATGTTTGCTTGCTCAAGCACAAAAAAGAGCCCATGGACTTTTGCTGTCTGTACAGAAACTTTCTGTACCTATTCTGATCTATTCCCACGTGAAATTGATCACAGTGCTAAGGGCAGAATGACATACACAGCACGAGAGACTCAGGTGAAAGCCTATCCAATCATATCGTTTATACCTGCCGACAAGAGACCATAGTTTTAGGACAGTCACCTCGTTAAAACACAATCTGGGGTAAAAACGATGCAACTTTATACAGATCAAACCAATAGAAAATCAACTCTTATGTCGTTCTTTATGTCAACAGCCTGGCCAACTACAAAGGTCAGCTCAAGACGGTCACCGACTTGTGAGACACCACATAAACCACACATGAAATGAGATAAATAAAATGAGATAAATAAAATATAGGGAAAAAAACAATTTTCGAAATTAAAAACTTTCTGAAAAGTGCTTGTATGGTTATGTTTTGATACTGCCTTAGAAAAAGTTGAGAGAGAGAGAGAGAGAGAGAGAGAGAGAGAGAGAGAGAGAGAGAGAGAGAGAGAGAGAGAGAGAGAGAGAGAGAGGCGCGGAGAGACTGACAGAGAGAGACACACACGCATAATATATATATATATATATATATATATATATATATATATATATATATATATATGAGAGAGAGAGAGAGAGAGAGAGAGAGAGAGAGAGAGAGAGAGAGAGAGACAGAGACAGACAGACAGACAGAGAGAGAGAGAGAGAGAGAGAGAGAGAGAGAGACAGAGACAGAGACAGAGAGAAGCAAACACCGGTAAGTCAAGTCCCTACAACCCCTGCACTTTCCACGTCAACAGAAAAATAAGGAAAAACAAAAAGCAAAGCACCCCTCACTGACCACAGAAACAACACCTGCGCTGGTCAGGGACAGAAGATGACTGTATGCATCACGGACGTCAGGAGAGTGCAACCGATAGATAGATGCACACAGACATTTTCTTAGAGCAGCACCCCCCCCCCCCCCCCCCCCCCCCGCGATAAACAGAAACATTTTAATTACAAATTATTTTCTCAAGCGTGGAGATAATTCAGTTCACTAAACAGAAAATGTTAGACTGGACTGACAACCAGAAAACAAAATTTAATTAGAATTAAGAGCAGAATAAAATAAAAACAACACAAACCAGAAAACTAAAAACTAAGGAAGCCTTCAAACCCGGAATTTTTTTTTTTGAAGGGTGAATTATTTCTAAAGATTTCAGCGCCAGAATGTACGTTTTGAAAGGTTATGAATGCAATTAAGCACTGCGAGTTAAATTAAAAGCATTAATCTCTGTGATTTGCACATCAACATTATTTTTTCTGAATTTTAGTTAAAAGAAAAAGGCACCCCAGGTTCTTGTAGACATGCAAAACGCTTAAATAAAACATTGTGGGGGTAATTTACTGGGTGTTTTTTTTTTTTTTTTGGGGGGGGGGGGGGTCATTGGGAAAATGGTAGCCAGTCTGACAGAACGACAAAAATTAAACAGGAAAACAGATGTATTTATAACCAAGTAAGACTTTTAAACCCTTAAAAACGGTAAATAGACAATGGGAAAAAATGGTTAAAAAAAAAACCATCAAACGCTACCAATGCAATCCAATCTTGTTTACAGCCCCACAGACAACAGTGGCCATATCAGGGCTGTCACTTTGTCAAAAAAATTTTAAAATCTAAGATAATGACACATAAAACAATAAAACCAATACCCAAATCAGGAAGTTTCCGTCTGTTAACATATATAATTATGTGAACTTAAGACGGAAAATTCCTAATTCTCTTATGAAGTTAAAGTCTGATGGTAATTTTATAGCTTCTTTTGAATGCTATTAATTTTGATGGAAAGAGTATTGCAAAACAATGAATGTAATACAATTTTATGTCGTTGTTTTAGGATTATATGGATGTAGCGCACTTTGAGCATTACTTTTTAAAAAAAGCTAAGTACAATTAAGTTAGTTAAATTTAAAGTCTGTCCCGAGCCTAAGGCTCATCAGGCCGGTGCTTATCCCGGTTTCTGTGGCGTTAAGCGACTGAGAGTCATAGACTCCCCTCTGGATAGGACGCCAGTCTATCGCAGGGTTAACCCCCAACACAAGGTTGGTACCCCTTTTACACCTGGGTGGGGTGAGAAAGTAGCCGTAAAGTGCCTTTTCCAAGGGCACAACGCCATAACCGAAAGCTGGGATCGAACCCGCAACCTTTAGATTACGAGTCCAACGCCCTAACCACTAGACTACAGCGGCGAAGTACAAATAAAGTATTATCAAAAAATTAGTGTGGTTGGGTGGAACATCACGAAATGGGATCTTTAATGAATCTGCAGTAAAATGTTCAAGTTTCGTGAAAAGTAGTTTAGATATTGTGACCAAGTATATACCGTTGACCGTTTAGCTAAAAAGAAAACCAAAAATGATGCAGACACATAGCCAGCAACATGAGTCACAACTGAGATTTGAATGAAAATCTCTGGAGAGGATGCAGTCTTGCTACGCCCAACGATCAAAAGATAAAGTCTGCCTGTCCTCAGAAAACCCGTTTTATGACCAGCCACAGAAAACACACTGGCAAACGGTAGCACTGTGGCAAGTTGCGCTGTAGTTGTTAAAACAAACTTGAAGAAAATATTATAGTTGTGGATAAGATAGAGGGAAAGGAAAGAACGTTGTTCGCTTTTTTCTTCTTCCTTTTTTGTATACAGATAGGAGCAATTGTGAGAGCGCTGCATAAAATGGTCTGATTTCGGTGGGGCGAACTGGGTGAGGTGTCCCCGGTGTTTGAAAATCAATCTCTTATGAGTACTATCTCAAAGTATTTCGCCAGCAAAAGAAAACAGTTGTCGTCGTCGTCGTCTGTAAACTGAGAATAACAGGCCAGATCCGAAAAGCAAAGAGAAAAGACAGAGACAGGAGGCAGAGGAGGAGGAAGAAAACATGACACTGCAGGAGTTGATGGGGGAGATGCGCGCCACGATGGCCACACTGTCCACCAGAGAAGATGTGCAGCAAGTGAAGACTGAAGTGGAACAAATGAGAAAGAACATGGAGAAACTTGCCGCATCGCTGACCATGAGAATGGAGAAACTGGAGGGGGTGGTGTTTGACTTGGCCACTGAGAAGGACAAACTGAAGGCCGAAGTCTCCAAGCTCAAAGCGGAAAGAGACGAGCTTCACGGTCAGCTGGCACGCCAGTCCAGAGAAGCCGGCGAGATTTTATTTTATTTTATTTTATACCACTTTATGTCACAGCAGATTTCTCTGCGTGAAATTCGGGCTGCTCTCCCCGGGGAGAGCGCGGCGCCACAAGTGCAGCACCTACCCATTATTTTTTCCCCTCAGGGATGGTGTCTAAACACACCTGTGTGCATGCTGGTGATACGACAGGCCCTCAACGACCGGGAGCAGAGCAGCACGGCGGCCAGTGGAACCTGCGGTACGTGTCGGGAGTGCGGGAGGTCGGGGAGAAGAAAGCGTGGAGGACTGTGTCCAGACCTGTGCTGACCTCTTCTCCAAGAAGCTGGGGGTGGCTGTCTGCCTCGGACATTGACATCGCCCACAGGTCGGGAAAGGCGCCTGTGGCAGGGGGCAGACCACGCCCCATTCTGGTCCGCCTTCACTCCCGCAGACAGCCAGGAGAAAGCTGAAGCAGTCCAGAGTGTGTGTAGGAGAGGACTTGACCCAGGCCAACTACAGACTGCTTCAGAAGGTCAGTAGACACTCCGCCACCATGTCGGCCCGGTCGTCCAACGGAAAAATTGAATTTGAATTTGAACTTTTTCTAACGGAAAAATTATAGCCAAATTAAAAAACGGGAAAACCCTACGGCTAGACCTGGAGATGGACATTGAGAAAAGGTTGGCTAGAGAAATGGTGTGATACTTGGAGGAGGCCGGTGGCAGGATTCTACCGGTTTATTGTTCCAGTGTAAGAAACAAACACAAATCGCTGTTGGCTCGATACGGTTATATCTGAACGGCACTGCGTTTAAACTTTGGTTAATAGCTCCTTTATAAACAATAGATATTCATTAAAATCAGAACTATCTAGGCAAAAAGAAGAAATTCAAACAGAGCTTTGCTTACCGCTACGACGTGAGACTTGCCCGCCATTGTGCCGCGTGGCATTGTGGGGCTGAGGTTCGGGGTAAGAAGGACAAGGGGTGGGTGGTGGGGCGGTGGGGGTTAGGTCTTTGTCACCAAAATGCACGCTGAAAACAAGCGTGTGATAAGTTTAGATAGCAGCTCGACTGGTGTGTGTGTGTGGGAGGGGGGGAAGGGGAGGCTGGGGGGGGGGGGGGGGGGGAGGGGGGCAGGCTATTGGTGTACGTCGTATACCAGTGTATAATGTGTGTGTAAGGCAAGGCAAGGCAAGGCTAGGCAAGGCAAGGCAAAGTATTTTATTCGAGGATAATAGATAAGCACTCGTGTGATTTTTTACATCCAGTCCCCGCCCTTTTCAGGGATACATCAAGATGAAAAGATACTAAACCATAAGACTTTACGCAGTACCAAACAACACACAAGAATAAGGACACTATAATTATATGATAAGGTAATAAAAATGCACTCGATCAGAAGACAAAAATCAGAAGTCACAATAAAAAGATTTTGATTATGGAAGAATAGAAAAGTGTTAATAGGTAAAGAGCAAACAAGAGAACAAGATGAAATAAACAACTGAAAACATCAATCTACCACCATTTGTCAAAAGTTATACATGTGATATAAATCATACATTTGGATAAAAGTTCTTGTGTGCGCGCGCAAGCCCCTTGTAGCTTCACGTGTAGCCCAAAAAGCAATTGTACACGTGTATGACCAATGCCGTATATTTTTTTTATTATGTTCTTTTATATCGAGGATAATGGAATAAGCATTCAAGTGGTTTTTTGTTTTTTTTACATCTAGTCCCGTGTGTATGCAGTTTTGTAAATGTCATGTTCCCACAGGCACACCATGGCCTACTCTTGCGAAAAGTGGAACAGGATTTAACATATGCGCAAGATGTAGGCTACTGCGTGCGTTCGCACACGGGGCCTCGGTTTAAAGTCTCATCCAAAGGACTTTTGGGGGAGAGTGGAGTCCGCACTGATGCTAACTCCAGGAGAAAAATCCCCTCGAACAGGAATCGAAATCGGGTCTTCAAATTGCCAGTGCAATATTCTGACCACTAGGCTATCCCGTCTCCTGTATACTTCAGTGTGTGTATTTGGGTGTGTGTTTGTTTGTGTGTGTGTGTGTGTGTGTGTGTGTGTGTGTGTGTGTGTGTGTGTGTGTGTGTGTGTGTGTGTTAGAGAGAGAGAGAGAGAGAGAGAGAGAGAGAGAGAGAGAGAGGAGAGAATCAACGACAGAGTGAGAAAGCACGCTTGTGTACGCTCTTCATTCATTACGGATAATGGAGACCAGGTACGTCCACAAAGCCCGGCCCCCAGCCTTAATTAACTCAACAACCAACCTGGAACCTTAGCAGCAGGTGCAAGAAGCAAATTTCACTTTACCCGGGAAAATCCTGAAAAAATAAAACAGAATGAAACATAGATCATGACCGTAAGCGCCGCCGTATTTATCATTTCTGAAATTTATCGTTTACCACGCAGATTGTGAGTCAGATAGGTTAAGTGGGCAGATGCCCACAGATTTCTTCCCCCGGTTTTTTTTTTCATTTATTTATTTATTTTATTAATGTCAGTCGTGCATTGACCCTGATGGTTTTAACGATATCCACCCACAATCATGCCGATTTGATATTGTATTCCCGACATGTTTTGACATTGATACTTGGAAAATAAAGGTAGACATATATACAGGCGTGATAACTTTTGTGACAGACCGTTTCAGTTTACTGAAACGATTCGATGGTGTGGGTGTTACACGGTTTCCAGTGTGATATGAGGATTTTTTTTTTAAGGTGGGGGTGAAGTGACAGTTGTTCAGCCAAAGTAAGAGTTAGATGATGAGTTAGACTTAAAAATATAACAGTTCCCTCCCACGCTGAAGTCGGATACGCTGGGCCTCACTTGTCAGGTGCTTAAAGGCAGCGTAATTTATTTTCGCTCTTATGACAGACAACAATAGCTACTGTCTTGAGTGTTCCAAGAAGAAAGTGATTATTTTAGGTGATGGTGCAGAATTCAAAGAAAAGACAAATATCAGGAAAAGATACCGTGGTTGTTGGTTCTCTGATAAAACTTTCAATAGCAAAAAAGAAGTCTGAGCTAAAAATGGCTCCACTTAGCTGACAATGCATGAAGGAATCTGTATGTATGTATGCGTGCGTGCGTGCGTGTGTATGTGTGCGCGTGCGCGCGCGCGTGTGTGTATGCGCGAATGTGTTTGCAAGTCTTTTGAACAACAGAAACAACAACAAAATCCAGTGAGCAGCGATCCACCATTTTCCTGATTCAGATTCTTTTTAATTTGCAGGATGCCACCTACTAAGCGCAGAGCCTGTCGGAGTAAGAAGCCTTCACAGGGTGGCGACCACCACAACACCCCTTCAACAACCTTCTCCCCTAAACCTCCGATTCCAAAAGGCTTTGACAAAAACTCACCACAGGCACAGACGTGTATGGGAAAACCAGATCTGAAGTCACTGTGAAACCAGAGCGGCGGGGGCACCAAATCAGAGACAGTTTTTGTTTATTGCATGATGATCGATAGTAATGAAGGTGATGTAATGATGCTGCTATGGAAGTGCATAATTAAGTTTTGAGTCTCCTTGACAGGGGTGCAACTCATCGCAACTGGGCCCGAGGAATACAGACATCTGCAGTGTTGGCCAAATAATTTGAGCAACTCTCCAAAATCACATCCATAAAGCGGATGAAGCTCAACTGTGGGATCTCACTCTTCCCGATGAGTCTACAGCACGCTCACTCTGGGTAGGAGCGAGCCACCCGGAGCCAAAAAAAGTCCCTAGTGCTCTTACGGGATTCGAACCTGCGACCTTACAGTCTGTAACCCAAGGTGCTAACCACTGCGCCAAAGAAGCTGGTGTTTCAAAAACGTGATTCGGCTTGACTTTTCCCTGAGCTTCCTGAGGAGTTCTAGGATCATCAACACTTTTGGAGAGTGAGTCTCGGGCAAGTTTAAACAGCGGAGCCCATTACTCTCCAGGTAGTTAATTGCATGTTAGGTACACCCGTGTCATACATTCAACGAAAAATATTCTGAATGATTTCTACCGTTCACCTTCACCTATCCTGTAGTCATGTAGACCAATCGGACACTACTGAAGATTTTGCAACCAGCTTCCTCCACATCTTGCAGTTTTCAGCTTTACGTTGGGAGTAATTGTAGCGACACACGTTACTGCAATCCGTATAAAGTGTAAAAAAAAAAAAGACTAGTCAGAATTTACTACTAGGATAATTGGTTTAAAGAAATGTTTATTTAGGGAAAAAAATGTATAACGTGCGTAATGAGAAAGATAATTCATCATGAAAAAGGTATAAACAGGCCAGATTTGAAACAGACAAATCCGTTTAGACAATAAGGAGGATTATAAACATGTGGTCGTGCAGACGACTATTCTCCGGGTTTGGCCGCGTACCAAGAAACAGACGCAAGTTTCACGTGCCGTTGTTAGACTCCGGGAAAGACAAGCTCTCCAGGGAAGGTATGTGTGACGTGGAATGCACGTGTAGCGTTGTCAGCATTGTTAAGTAGGCTAGGCCTACGTGACCCCAGCACAAGACTTTGTACATCAACAGGCCAACTCGAAAATGAAGTGTCACTTCGAATCTCTCTGCCCACCAAAAGATTGATCTCGCTTTTGTCGTTGTCTTTGCCAGTCTGTCTGTCTGTCTGTCTGTCCGGTTGTCTTTCTCTGTCTCCTTTCTTCCTCTCCTCTCTCTCCTGTGTGTGTGTGTGTGTGTGTGTGTGTGTGTGTGTGTGTGTGCAAGTGCAAAAAAACCTAAACTTGTCCCTCCCCCCCCAATAAAAAGAAACCAGACAAATGGTAATACATCGTCATCACCACCACGAAAAAAACAAAAACAAAACCCATACCCCACTCCCCCTCCCCAGCAAGTCAGTTATCCAGCCAGCAAGCAAGCAAGCAAAGCAAACAAGACAATACAGCAAACTAAAATAAGCCAAAACAATACAAGACTCCACTAATATTGTGTGCAATATAAGATTTTAGTTCGTTGTTACTGTATTGTAATGATGTGTTTATGTAGGATTGTTTGAATAAAAGAAATATGTTAAAACCAATACTTTATACGAAAACCAACCAATACAAAATAAAAGCAATCCAAGGGAAACAAACACGCCCTGTTCCCTTCATACCCCCTTTCCCCCCTCCTACACTTAGCAACATCTATCTATCTATCTATCTATCTATCTATCTATCTATCTATCTATCTATCTATCTATCTATCTATCTATCTATCTATCTATCTATCTGTCTGTCTATCTATCTGTCTGTTTGTCTGTCTGTCTGTCTGTTTGTCTATTTACCTTCATATCTATCTATCTCTATCTCTCTATTTATCAATCTGTTTGTCTGTCTCTCTATCTATCTCTCTGTCTGTCTGTCTCTCTATCTACTTCTCTGTCTGTCTGTATATCTATCTATCTACCTTCATATCTATCTATCTATCTATCTATCTATCTATCTATCTATCTATCTATCTATCTATCTATCTATCTACCTTTATATCTATCTATCTATCTATCTATCTATCTATCTATCTATCTATCTATCTATCTATCTATCTATCTTTTACTATCTGTCTGTCTGTCTATCTATCTATCTATCTATCTATCTATCTATCTATCTATCTATCTATCTATCTATCTATCTATCTATCTACCTGTCTGTCTGTCTGTCTGTCTATCTATCTATCTATCTACCTACCTACCTACCTACCTACCTACCTACCTACCTGTCTGTCTGTCTGTCTGTCTATCTATCTATTTATCATCTATCTATCTATCTATCTATCTATCTATCTATCTATCTATCTATCTACCTACCTATCTATCTACCTACCTTTATATCTATCTATCTATCTATCTATCTATCTATCTATCTATCTATCTATCTATCTATCTGTCTGTCTGTCTGTCTGTCTATCTATCTATCTATCTATCTATCTGTCTGTCTGTCTGTCTGTCTGTCTGTCTGTCTGTCTGTCTGTCTGTCTATCTATCTATCTATCTATCTACCTACCTACTTACCTACCTACCTACCTACCTACCTACCTACCTACCTACCTACCTACCTACCTACCTGTCTGTCTGTCTGTCTGTCTGTCTGTCTGTCTATCTATCTATCTATCTATCTATCTATCTACCTTTATATCTATCTATCTATCTATCTATCTATCTATCTATCTATCTATCTATCTATCTATCTATCTATCTATCTATCTATCCTTTAGTCTGGCGACCGTGAGGGCACCCCTGAAGACTTGAAAAACACCAGTTCCCTCCATTCCTCTTCCCGTTCTGCCTTTCTCAGAGTTTTTAGCAACAACAAGATTTAGCAATCTGGCTGTAGACTGACAAATGAAGTCAGCCGGTACAGTGATGGGGGGGGGGGGGGGGGGGAGGGAGGTGGTGCTGACAAGACTCACAGGTGATTTTCTTACCTGTTGCTGTCTCCTCCCCTTCTCTTTTCTCCAATGCCGAAGTCAGATGCGCTGGGCCTGACTTGTCAGGCATTTGACGGCAGCGCAACACCTTAATTTTACTCATACGACAGATAACAATAGTTGCTGTCAGAGCGTTCGAAAACAATGACGACAACGAAGAAGAAGAATGTAAAGATGGAGAAGAATGCGAAGATGAAGAAGAATGCAAAAAAGAATGCAAAGAAGAAGAAGAAGTAGAAGAAGAATTTGGATTTGAATGTGAATTTGAACAAGAATTGCGAAGAAGAATCGCGAAGATGGAGAATTGCGAAAAGAAGAAGAAAAAGAATTGCGAAGAAGAAGAATTGCGACTACTACTACTACTACTACTACTACTACTACTACTACTACTACTACTACTACTACTACTACTGATGATGATGATGATGATAATGATAATACGAAGAAGAGGAAGAAGAAGATGAAGAAGAAGAAGAAGAAGAAGAAGAAGAAGAAGAAGAAGAAGAAGAAGAAGAAAAATGGCAAAAAAGAAGAATTTACGAAGAAGAAGAATTGAGAAGCGAAATTGCGAAGAACAATGCAAAGAAGAAATCAAAGAAGAAGAATTCCCAAGAAGAAGAAGAATTGTGAAGAAGAATGCACAGAAGAAGAATTGCGAAGAAGAATGCAAAGAAATATAATTGCGAAGAAGAATTGCGAAGAAGAAGAAGAATCTTCTGCCTCCCAGTTCTTGCCTTGCCTCACCGTGCCTATTATACAGACAGAGTAATACAGAGAAACAGACATGCAGAAACACCAGCTTACACAGAGAGAATTATATATATATATCTATATCTATATCTATATCTATATCTATCTATCTATCTATCTATCTATATATATATATATATATATATATATATATATATATATATATATATATATATATATATATATATATATATATATATATATATATATACACGCACACACACACACAAACACACACACAGAAAGGCAAACAGGAAGACAAGACAATCATAGCCACACACTAGACATAATATATTACAAAAACAAAAATAAAAAATAAAAATAATAAAATAGATAAAAAATAAGCAGGTGGGTGTTGATACAAACTCGAAGATACAAAGTAACCACAGATAAATACACAACAAAGAAACACAGAACAAACAGTATGGAACAGGGCTGTGCCATATAATCAGAGCAAACCAAAGGATAATGAACCTCAATAACACAAAAGTAGGGAAGTAGGTTACGAAAAATACAGAGAAAACTAAAATGGATGAGGCAGCAAACAAAGCATCAGTATTTCCCTCTGTAATCAGTACTTTGGCCTCCAAAGCCTTGCACTTGGTTTTTGCATACACAGAGGGAAAACCAACCCACACGAAGACTATAGGATAGCCCGGAGTCTCAGAGTCTGAGACAATATTGTGAACTATTATACTGGAAGTGTATCGTCGAATGCAGGCAATTTAATCTACAGGGAAGTTTGCAGAGACGAATGAACTGTCGCTTCGTGTTTCTGGTACACAAACCAGGCAGACGTATGGCTCCTGGTCAGAGCAGTAGCAGCCTGCCTTCGGTCAATAGTTCATACACCATCTGCTGGTTAAAGAGGACGATTGTAAAGAAATAAGTCCGTAGCCCCCACAAGAAAGAAGATGAACGCCACCAACAAACTCTGGCGTAAATGATGTAAGGATGTTGTAAAGACTCCAGAGTTTGACGTCACTGTAGGTCAGCTGGTTGGACTGAAAAATAAACACCAATTTGCGTCACACTGAAAACCTTCAACATAAATAGGTGATTATTGATAATAATAAAGGAAATTATATCCCGCTCTATCTTGCAAAAAACAACAACCCAAATCAAAGCTATTGGAAAGACTTTTCCTCTACTGTAGTAATGCTAGAGACATGTCAGTATAAACAACATCCCCACCTTCTGGAAATTCTGCACTCGGAATTCCCCTTTTCTATTCCTCTCTTTGTTTTTGTCGTGTTCTTTCTGTGACGTTGACCATGCATTTTGTGTTCCCTCTTCCAATGAATACGAGCAGTTAGTTGTGCATCGAGTCTGAATTTTCTCTCGCGTGGCTGGGCTATGGACTTATTTGCCAGAACCAGTCGAGTTTTGATGGAGTTTTGTGTTGATGCTGGGTGGCAGCGATGGGACTTCGCCGACTATTCCTGCATACTTAGTACTTTGTTTTATTCCGTGGTGGCTCATATCCTTCATTTTCTCAGTACCATTACTTTGGCACAGTTCGACCTCACGCAAACTCAACTGTTTGAACTCCAAACATCTAATTTGTCAGAAGACTATAAAAAATAATGTATCATCTTAAAGCGTTTTTTTTAAAGCTCTATCTTACCGAATCCCTCAGGAAATAGTACTTTCTCTTGGCTAATTCGTTCCCTGTTACGTCACGATGATGCCATTCATACATCACTCATTTTAAACTCAACACACGCACACACAACCATATCCACGTTCATTCTGTTGTGCATTTTGGACAAGATGCCAGCATAACACTATCAGTGTCAGGCTGCCATGAGGCCACCGACTAGAGGACACTGTGCGTTGACCCTGGATCACTGCGTTAGAGAAGCTGACCTCTCTGACGCCTCGCTCCCCTACGACCACACAGGTTATGGGACACCTTTACCTTTACCTACTTCTTCGTCAAATTCTCAGACAGCAAGTATTGTCTGTCATATCGGCGAAAACGCTTTGCGCTGCTGTTCAGCACCTGACAAGTCAGGCCCCACAATGTAATTAAATTGTTATAATATTCTAAGTTTTTTCTGGAAAAAAAGGCTAGAGAATGGACCAAGAAGGCAGAAAATGGGCAAAAAGGAGGTAGCAGGAAGAAAAGGAACAAAGCAGAAGCAGAGAGAGGGATAGAAAAGAGGGAATTCCTAGCACAGAATTTCCAGAAGGTGGAGATGCTATTTAAAGTGACAGGACCCCGGCACCCCTAAGGGGGAACACCCTGTTCGCTGATATACGTTCATTATTTTCTGGAAATTATTTTCTTCACTAGTCTCTTAGTGGGTGATACGTTTCAGATCATCCTGTTATAAAATTCTTTCAGTTATTATTTCTTCATTATTTTCTTACGATATCGGGAGTTGACGTGTTGTTTTTGTTCTTGTAACAAGCCAATTAAACTAGTTCTCAACTTCATTGCTTGTTCATTACTTTCTTGTCAGGTTGGTGGGGGATAGCATTTCAGACCAGTTAATTGTCTTCATTATTTTCTTCCTACTTATTACTGTCCTGTTGAAAATAGACTCAACCACAGAAGCAGTAGTGCAAAAAGGTTGACTTCAACAAAACATGGTGTGTTTTTTAATGAATAGATAGACTATTTTTGACCATCTGGATCTACTTCTTTCTCTCTCTCTTCCCAACTTTTCATTGTCCTTTTTGGAGAAATAAAAAGAAACAGTTGGAAGAAGAGAAAGATGAGAACGTGGAGAAGAACAAGGAGATAATGATGATGATGATGATGATGATGATGATGATGATGATGATGATGATGATGAGGAGGAGGAGGAGGAGGAGGAGGAGGAGGAGGAGGAAGAAAAAGATTGATTGATTGATTGATTGATTGAATTGATTGATTGAATTTTAGATTGAAGATGAGGAAGAAGAAGAAGAAGAAAAAAAAAGAAGAAGAAGAAGAAGAAGGAAGAAGAAGAAGAAGAAGAAGAAGAAGAAGAAGAAGAAGAAGAAGAAGAAGAAGAAGAAGAAGAAGAAGAAAGAAGAAGAAGAAGAAAGAAAGAAAGAAAGAAAGAAAGAAAGAAAGAAAGAAAGAAAGAAAGAAAGAGAAAACAAAAAACCCAAAACACAACCAAACTTCCATCACAAAGCAGACACTCCAAGACCATTGATAAACTGCACAGGAAAGTGATTTGGTTTCAATCCTGTGAATTGCTTTACAAACTACGAGGCATTCAATCAGAATGCATTTCTTCCTGGGGATGGACACACGACTCCTGTCCATCAGAAAGAGGGCAGGCAGGTGGTGAGGAGGCTTAGCCCCTACAGCCATTGAGGGAAAGAGACCCAAAAAAAATCTTTCTGAGGGCCCTACCTTCCGTTTTTCACACGTGATATTGAGATCTATGCCTCAGAAACAAGTACCGCTTAAAATCAATATTCAACATGTGATTGTGTGTGGTGTGTGTGTGTGTGTGTGTGTGTGTGTGTGTGTGTGTGTGTGTGTGTGTGGTGTGTGTGTGTGTGTGTGTGTGTGTGTGTTGAAGGGGGTGGTGGTGATGTGTTTGTGTATGTGGGGAGGGTGGGGGTGATATGTGTGTATGTGTGTGTGCGTGCGCGCACGCGTGGGCACCCGTGTGTGTGTGTGTGTGTGTGTGTGTGTGTGTGTGTGTGTGTGTGTGTGTGTGTGTGTGTGTGTGTGTGTGTGAAGGGGGTGGTGGTGATGTGTTTGTGTATGTGGGGAGGGTGGGGTTGATATGTGTGTATGTGTGTGTGTGTGTGCGTGCGCGCACGCGTGGGCACCCGTGTGTGTGTGTGTGTGTGTGTGTGTGTGTGTGTGTGTGTGTGTGTGTGTGTGTGTGTGTGTGTGTGTGTGTGCATGGATATGTGGGTATGCACACACACTCAAAGGTATATGTATCAGTGTGCAATCTGATGTATAGGCTTTAAAAAATTTCTTTGACTCATGGTTATAGAAGCTTACAGCTGCTAATCAAAAAAGATATAATATGAAATTTGATTTCATTTCAACTTTGAAATAAGTTTCGTTTTGGTATTAGGAGTTTGATTTTGTTTCAAATCTGGGAATTTATTATTACAGTTTTAGTTTCAGTTGTAGTTTTCAGTTTCGTTTGCCATCAGCAAAAGTGAATTCAATCACAGTTGTACTGCTCCTATTTCTCAGTCATCCATCTGTTTTCAAAATGATTGGCTATATGATTCATCTCTTCGGCTGTTTTATTACGATCTCGAAAAGACTATAAAAGTTAATTGTGATCATAAAAGTGTCCGAAACTTTTGTTAGTTTGTCCTTTCTTAGCTTTCTTTTGTTTGATTTGCTATGGTTTTAGGTTGTTGTCTTAATTTGATATCAGGGAAATAAATGTTCTAGGCACATGCACACACACGTACACACACACACGCACGCACTCACGCACACACACACACACACACACACACACACACATACATAAACACACACACATACACAAAAACACACACACTCCTTCACTCTCTATGTCTTTCTCTATCTGTCTGTCTGTCTGTCTGTCTGTCTGTCTGTCTGTCTGTCTTCTCTCTCTCTCTCTCTCTCTCTCTCTCTCTCTCTCTCCCCATTTGAGACGCTCCACCACATAATAAGACGCATTGCACCAGAGGTCAATTTTTAGTTATTGACATGTTATCAAACTGCAATAAAATGGCTATACAATACAAAAAACAGATTGAAAATCGGACAATTCTAGGAAAATTTATTGCAAGTTAAAATACTAGACTGCAGGAAATGACAAAATGAGAAATTGACAAGTTAAGCATTCTAATAGGTGGTCAGAATGAGGGCTTGGGTATTTTTAAAACAAGTTTAAAGGCAAAAGGAAACAAAATTATGATTTGATATTTCACTATAAGGTAGAACAATGGCTATACTTTAATAATCAATCAAAATCTCAAAATTGCCAACTTGACCCTACCTGCCTTTAATGGCTCCTTGCGGAAAAGTGGGTTATGTGCTAAGCGACTCATTTCGTGGTGGAGCGCCACATTTCTCTGTAATCTATATGTGTGCATTACACAGATCCTAGAAAAGATCCATCTTCGGAGAAATGACAGACCAGAGTGTATTTGCAGCAAGAGAATGGGGCCAGACAGTCATGTACATCACCAGCAGCCTAACAAAGAAACAAAGTGACCTGACTGATTCACTACATCCTCAGCAACAAAGACACCCAGATTACTGGCAGTTAATAACGGCCCTGCAGAGATTTCACCCAGTTCATCATCCCTATCAGGAACAGAGTCAGTCTAGAGGTGTTTGTATGTGGCAAATGTTGTGAATGATCTTTTGTTCCAGTCTGGGAGACACTACAGCTTGGTAGTAAGTTAGTAGTAGTAGTAGTAGTAGTAGTAGTAGTAGTAGTAGTAGTAGTAGTAGTAGTAGTAGTAGTAGTAGTAGTAGTAGTAGTTCATTATTTCCTGTCTATTGGTGGGTGACGTATTTCTGATCAGCTTGATTCATCAGCTTCTCTCTCTTCCCCTATATCACCTTCATTCCACAGGGCAGAGTCAGTACCGGTCACAATAGGAAAGGAAGGAAGGCGGACTTGATTATTTCCTTGTCATTGACAGACAATGTGTTTCTTCTGGGCAATAAAACCTCCAGTTTCCCTCTCCCATTCTTTGTATCACCTCTTGAAGAAGAAGTCAGAAGGAGAAGAAGGTGAAGAAGGTGCAATTATTCAATCCAATCATGTTGCTTATAGGGCCACCGACCACATAGGCCATATCAGGGCTATCACCTCGTTACATTTTAAAACTGGTATTAAAAGTGTGCAACTATGTACAGTATAAAACGAGGTATAAAACCAACTCAACTGTCCTTGCTTGTATCGATGCCCCAGCAAACCATAAGGGTTAGCCCAGGACGGCCACCGCGTCGTGGGAAAACCCACTAAGAAGGTGAAGATGGTAAAGACCACGATGAATAAGACGAAGAAAACAGAGACTGCAGAGTAGAAGAAGAATGCTTGGAATATAAAGAAAAAAAATGCATAAAAGAAGCAGATGACAAGGAAGAAGCAGGTAAGATGAAAACAACACCAACAACAATGACAATGATGAAAGAAGAAGAAGAAGAAGAAGAAGAAGAAGAAGAAGAAGAAGAAGAAGAAGAAGAAGAAGAAGAAGAAAGAATAGAAGGAGCCAAAAACAATTTTGATTTTGGAAAACACAGTAAATTGCTTAGACTTCATTTTCTGAAAAACAAAAATATCTGTGGGAAAAACCAGAGAGCAACAAACCAATACATATCCCAGATGAAGTTATGTAAAACATATGTAAAACCAGTGTGCATATCCAGAGATCATGGGTTTGAATCCGAGTCTGAACTTATCACATACATAAAGGGGCAGCAGAGAGACATTCAGAGTCATGAACTGGATGTGGGCCGGCCTCCCTAGAGTGTAAGGAAGATAAAAGGCCGAAACACTTGTTTGAAGGGGGCTTCTCCTCTGAGGACTCTCTGCTGTCATGCTCTATGCCAGTTTCTTACCACAAATTCAATTTTCTGAAACAAACAAAAATCTCTGGGGGGGAAAAACCAGAGTGCAACAAATCAATACATATCCCGACAAAAACATGTAAAACATACATTTGCAAATGTCAATTATAAACTTTTACCTAATAATTATGCAAATTGAAAGAAAACCCCCCACATGGGACAAAAGTAGGAAATGCACATTGTTCAATCTTTTTCAAAAGGGTTCATTAATGTTCAAAATATGACAGTTTTGATTTATAGAAGTAGATTATCTAGAAAGAAGGGAAAAACTGAAAGAAAATACCTCAAGACCAGTTGAAGAAAGAAAATTAGAATAGAAAGAAAGACAAAACCCCATAAAAAATCACATCTATAATGAAAAAAGAAACCTTAAAACAATTAATTAGCTACACCAACTAATTCTACCACACTCTGAAAACGGTGTGAATGACCACTCAAAATACAAAAGAAAAAAACCTTTTTCCCACTTTACTGATGGATGACTTCTGTCAGTCAGAGAGAGAGGCAGGCAGGTGGGGAGGTGGTTTAGCCCCTACAGCCACTGAGGAAAAAAGAAACGTATTAGGATTTTCCATCTCTCTGACCTCCGTTTTTCACGTGCCCAGTGTCTCACAGCTGGATGTTAAAGAGGACAACTGTAATTTATGAGGCTTCAACAGCAAATGTAGTTCGGAAATCAACAGTGTGTGTGTGTGTGTGTTTATGTGTGTGTGTGTGTGTGTGTGTGTGTGTGTGTGTGTGTGTGTGTGTGTGTGTGTGTGTGTGTGTGTGTGTGTGTGTGTGTGTGTGTGTGTGTGTGTGTGTGTGTGTGTGTACAATTTTGGCTTATGAAAGTTTTCTTTATGCTTTGTCAGAGATAATTACAGCTGCTAATAAGAAAATCAAATCAAAGAAAAACAAATGCAATTTCATAATTATAGGTTGTGAATTTGTTTCCGTATTTACATTTCAAAATTTTCCAATTTGATTTTGTTTCAAGTCTAAGCCCTTGGTTTTGATGTCAGGTGTAGCACATGGATTTATGGCCAATCTATGATGGTAAAATTCAGTCCTAGTAACTTTGTAATTTTTCTGACCTACCGATTTTTGGAGGGTTTGTTTTTCTAATTCCTTTTTTTTCTATCAGTGTTTCAGCTAAGAAAACGTCAAACCAATACATCATAGTTTTGAGTATGAGTTTTGCAAGAAGTTCATCAGTTTTTGCTTTTGTTGGTGTGTTTATGATTTTTCTCTTTATTTTTAAAATTTTATTGGTATTTGAATTTTGTTTCAATGCCAAAAAACCAGATGTAACCACTCATAAAGTTTTAATCCAATAAAGCGATAGTGTGCATAAAAATCAACTAAAATGCAAAAGGGTATGAGCGCAGGTCTTGTATTGATATTCTAAAAAAAAAACTATCAAGGAAACAAATAAACAAATCTGATGACTCAAGCCTAGAGAATTAAAAACAGAGGATGCTTCAAACTTTATTGCTTAACTACTGTTATTCTGTAAGTTTTCTTTGACAATGCCCCCCTCCCACACACGCAGAGAGAGAGAGAGAGAGAGAGAGAGAGAGAGAGAGAGAGAGAGAGAGAGAGAGAGAGAGAGAGAGAGAGAGAGAGAGAGAGAGAGAGAGAGAGAGAGAGAAGGCAAGGCAAGGTAAGGCAAGGCAAGGCAAATTCTTTTATTCGAGGATAATGAATAAGCACTCGTGTGCTTTTTTACATCCGGTCCCCGCCCTTATCAGGGATAAGATAAAGATAAAAAACCTCTTAAGTCTAAAAAGAAACACGAGAGAGAGACAGAGAGACAGACAGACAGGCAGACAAACAAACAGACAGACAGACAGACAGTCAGTCAGTCAGACAGACAGACACAGACAGACACAGACACAGAGAGAGGAAATCTATTTGCAGTAAGAAAGAGTAGTCAGAAGTATAACCTAACTACCAGAAAAAAAAAAAAGAAAAGTGAGGTGGCTGATTCATGAAGCCCCCAGTAAGGAAGACACCCAATATTGCCAGCAGCGAATGACTGCAGTGCAGAGAGGGACCAGTTCATCATCATGGCTACCAGGAACAGACACCATTCCAGCAGCTAATCAGGGTAGTGGACGAACCTGTGAAAAGATCTTTTGTTTTAGTGAGGGGTATATCACTATCTGGTCAGAACTGAATTGTTTTCTTGTTAGTGGCGTGTGATGCGATTTGTGACTGGTTAGTCAGATCTTGTAATTATCAGTGGGGGTTGAGCTACTTCATTACTTTTATTGTTATTGGTGAATGATATGATTTTTGACCAGTTCCATCTTCTTATTATTACTGGCTGGGCGATAGGGTAAACTTAATTATTTTCTTTGTTATTGACCTGTGATGTATTTCTGACCGGTTCAATCTCCCTATTATCACCAGCTGGGGAAAACTTCATTATCTTTTTGTTGTTGACGTTTTTATGTTTTTCTGACTGGTTCGAATCTTCCTATTGTTACTTGCTTGGCAGTGCTTCATTATTTCATCTTTGTTATTGGTGGCATATGATGCGTAACTGACCAGTCTGATTCTCCTACTCAGCATGCAAATCCAACGTTATTCAGTCAAGGGTCCAATACCCAGTGCTAAAGTTAGCATGCCCCTTTCTTTTACAAAGTCCAAGTGTGGCCAGTTCCAGCTAGAATTAGCACCAGCTGAGCTGGGATGGGATGGCATGGGTAGCCGCTGAGAGTAGCTAAAAGTGGGGGAAACTGACAGCTGTGACTGTCCTTCAGTTCCTCTCTGTGAATGTCTTTCTTGGAGGTAAAAAGCAACAATAGTAGCAGGTAGAGGATAAGAAAGGTTAAGAATTTTATTTTTATTTTTGGACATATGTCTCTGATGGACTTAGGCCACTTTCTTCCATTCCTGGTTTACTGCCTACCCTAGAAAAGAAGGAGAGTTGTTCTAAATAATGGCAAACACTTGTATTGAAGACTGTTTTGATCATTCATCATTAATTTGGTTATTTTGTCTTTGGTTTCTTATTTCGTCAATTTGAACATCAAATAGGAAAAACACAGATTTGTTGTTGTAAGTGGTCTTCTTGTTCTTGGATGAAAAAAGTTGTGTAAACTTAACCTTTTACCCTCAATAAAAATCATTTTGACTTGACTTGACTTGACTTGACTTGTTCTTCTTGTTTTTTCTTCTTGTTCTTCTTGTTGTTGTTCTTGTTCTTGTTCTGGTTCTTCTTCTTGTTTTTCTTGTTCTTGTTCTTATTCTTGTTCTTCCTCTTCTTCTTGTTCTTCTTGTTCTTGCTCTCCTTGTTCTTGTTCTTCGTCATCGTCTTCTTCTTCTTGTTCTTCTTGTTCTTGTTCTTTTTGTTCTTCTTGTTCTTGTTCTTCTTGTTCTTGTTCTTCTTGTTCTTCTTCTTCTTCTTGTTCTTCTTGTTCTTGTTCTTCTTGTTCTTCTTGTTCTTCTTGTTCTTGTTCTTGTTCTTGTTCTTCTTCTTCTTCTTCTTCTCCTTCATTGGAGAGGATAAATATTACTTAAGAGACCAGTGACAGTTTTAATTCACAACGAATATTCACAAAGTGTGTGTGTGTGTGTGTGTGTGTGTGTGTGTGTTGTGTGTGTGTGTGTGTGTGTGTGTGTGTGTGTGTGTGTGTGTGTGTGTGTGAGTGTGTGTGTGTGTTTGTGTGCGTCTGTGTCTGTGTGTCTGTGTCTCTGTGTTTGTCTGTGTGTCTCTGTCTCTGTCTGTGTGTCTCTGTCTGTGTCTGCATGTCTGTGTGTCTGTGTCTGTCATTGTGCCTGTTTCTCTGTGTGTGCTGTTGTTTTTGTTGTGGCTTTTTTTTGATTTTATATCTGTTCACTCTCAACAGTTTGAAATTACAATATCATCAGTGTGTATTAATCATATTACCATATGTGTGTGTTTCAGTGTGTGTGTTTGTGTGTGTGTGTGTGTGTGTGTGTGTGTGTGTGTGTGTGTGTGTGTGTGTGTGTGTGTGTGTGTGTGTGTGTGTGTGTGTGTGTGTGTGTCCATGTGTATGTGCGTGCATATGTGCGTGCATATGGATGTGTAAGTGTGTGTGC
>CM060328.1:12518385-12520885 GCA_030674155.1 Stramonita haemastoma | reverse complement strand
GCATTGTGTAAACTACAGTCCTGTTTGTCAAAGTAAGCAACAACAAAAATATTGAGACCAGATGCCATGGCGCAACGGGGAACCTGTGGAGTTACTGATGCCATGGCGCAACGGGGAACCTGTGGAGTTACTGATGCCATGGCGCAACGGGGAACCTGTGGAGTTACTGACTGGAGGGTTACAGGTTTGAAACCCATATCATGAGTCATAGGAAATGTTTAGACTCCATCTGGCCCCTGTCCCAATTTTGCTTTGGATTTATTGGGAAGACTAGGACCACACAGTCGAGTAGCGTCCTGTGTCTGTCTGTCTGTCTGTCTGTCTGTCTGTCTGTCTGTCTGTCTGTCTGTCTGTCTGTCTATCTATCTATCTATCTATCTATCTATCTATCTATCTATCTATTTATCTCTCTCTCTATCTCTCTCTCTCTCTCTATCTATCTATCTATCTATCTATCTATCTATCTATCTATCTATCTATCTATCTATCTATCTATCTATCTATCTATCCCTTAATCTGGCGACCGTGGGGGCACCCCTGAAGACTTGACAACCAGTTCCCTGCATTCCTCTCTCTGTTCTGCCTTTCTCAAAATTTTGTTAAGTTCTAGGCCTGTCCATTCGCTGATGTTGTCCTCCCATCTCTTCCTTGGTCTGCCTCTTTTTCTTCCTTCTTGGACAATGCCTTGCAGTATTCTTTTTAGCAAGTCCTTTTGATCTTGTGACATGCCCGTACCATTTAAGTTTACACTTCTTTAGGATTGATAGAAGGTTTCCGTAGGGACCAATGGTTTGCTGGATTCTCTTATGAACCTTTTCGTTGCTTATGTGGTCTTTGTAGGAGATCCCAAGGAGTCTCCGGAAACATCTCATCTCTAACGCCAGTACTCTTCTCTCCAAATCAGCAGTCAGGGTTCACGATTCACAGGCATACAGGAACATGAATATGACAAGGAAGCACATTAGTCTGATCTTGGAGTTGAGTGAAATATTTTTATATTTCCATATGGTGTTCAGTTTGGACAGTGCTGTTATAGTCTGTGCAAGTCAAGCCTCCTAGTCAGAGTCAAAGTCAATCACTTAAGACTAAGCTGTAAAGTGGAATTCCATGAGTGGGAAAGCCGCTGATCATACAGCCTCTCACTTTGCTGTTACCCCCAGCGTCAGTGGTTTAATCAAGAACTGTGATAAAGCCCAGGCGCTGAAAACACATATATCATAGACATTTTAAAATAATAGAAATAAAGACAGGCAGACAGACAGAAGAACAGCAAAAAAAACACACAGGGAAATCTAGAAACTCTTGCAAATCATGAATGAAAAAAGCAAGCATATAAACCACAAAACAAAACCCAGAAACCAACCAGTCAGTGTTTTTTGTTTGCTATGTTGTCCGTCTGTCTGTTTATCTCTGACTGTTTTAGCTGCTTTAGACCTTTCCCCGAAAAAAGAGTCGGACTGAAGATCAAGATGAAAGAGAAAGAGGTTAGTTTATCAGTGAGGAACAGCAGACGATACAGGAGTACCAAGAGGGATTTGCTATCGGTCAACCAGCTTTAGAGGGATCCAAGATGGGGTTCCCCTCTTTCAAAGCATGTCGGTGAAAGCCCCAGGTGTCTGTAAACAAGTCTGTGTTCTTGACCACATGCTGAAAACGTGGAGAGATAATCATGTCAAGCCATACCAATTTAGAAGTCTTTATCATGCTTTTTTTTGGAGGGGGGTTGGGGTTGGGGTTGAAATTTGCTATGCTGTTTAAAGGCTTGCATTTATTGCTATATACTATGGTTTGGTTTGCTTTTTCATTCTTTTGTGGTAGTAAAAGTAGTAGTAAGCGGGGTATTATTATTATTATTATTATTATTATTATTATTATTATAGTAGTAGTAGTAGTAGTAGTAGTAGTAGTAGTAGTAGTAGTAGTAGTAGTAGTAGTAGTAGTAGTAGTAGAAGTCGTAGGAGTAGTCGTAGGAGTAGTCGTCGTCGTCGTCGTCGTCGTCGTCGTCGTCGTCGTCATAGTAGTAGTAGTAGTAGTAGTATAGTAGTAGTAGTAGTAGTAGTAGTAGTAGTAGTAGTAGTAGTAGTAGTAGTAGTAGTCGTAGGAGTAGTCGTCGTCGTCGTCGTCGTCGTCGTCGTCGTCATAGTAGTAGTAGTAGTAGTAGTAGTAGAAGTAGTAGTAGTAGTAGTAGTAGTAGTAGTAGTAGTCGTCGTCGTCGTCGTCGTCGTCGTCGTCGTCGTCGTCGTCGTCGTCGTCGTAGTAGTAGTGTGCGAGGAGGCCTCTTTTTTGTTCATGGTAGGGGTTTTCTCCTCTTTCTATATTCTATTGTATGATAAGAATAGTAGGCATCCGTCAGTCTCGGAAGACTATGGAGTTGTGCTCTAGGATCTCGAGAGCAAAGCCTGGGTAAGTAAGTGTGGAGGGCAAGCTGTTACCCATGCAGCAGACCCCCCCCTCCCCCCCTCTCCACGGCACGGGAATGATCCATGGGAAAGGCATTGAC
>CM060328.1:12513385-12515885 GCA_030674155.1 Stramonita haemastoma | reverse complement strand
GTTTCCTGTAGGAACTGTACTTTTCCAGACTGATTGAAGACACAGCCGACGATTTACCCTCCTGTCACCCCTCTCCACTCCACTACCCCCACCCCTTCACAAACATAACGACAGATGGTCAAAGGTTCAAATATCATCATCGTTTCTGGATCTTTTTTTCACTTTTGGGAGGGGG
This sequence comes from Stramonita haemastoma, assembly GCA_030674155.1. Classification (NCBI taxonomy): domain Eukaryota; kingdom Metazoa; phylum Mollusca; class Gastropoda; order Neogastropoda; family Muricidae; genus Stramonita; species Stramonita haemastoma. The sequence goes on along the minus strand of CM060328.1, from coordinate 12,515,710 downwards.
GGGGGGGGGATACAGAAAAGTACTTTACTGGTTTTGATATCAACAAAGTTTGTATTGGTGTTGTTGATTATTATTATCTGAATCTTGATACACGTCATTGACTATTCTGTAATAAGTCATTTTAGCCAGTTTTTCATTTTTTAAAAAATAGTTTTTTTTGCATACGGGGATTACTGCGTGCAAAACTTTTCTGATATCTCTCCACGATCTTTACTTTACAGATGGCTGACTGAATTTACAGAAGAACCATTGAGTTTAATTATAAAGCCCCAGGTGCATGCTAGGTGTTTTTAATGTTTGTGCGTTTTAATCGCACGCTGAGATGATTTATAGGCTGCTTAAAGTACATTCATGATTTTCGTCTCACTTGTACAAAAATCGCAAAAGTAGATTGACTGATTGTTTGCACTTAAGCTTGCCTGATAGGAAAACACGATCAGTCAGTTGACTGGCCCTGAGCTGAACAACTTATTTCGCAAAGCTTAAACCGCGATGAGTGGAGGAAGCTGGTTGCAAAATCTTCAGTGGTGCCCCAGCGGTCAGCAGGAATGTGGGAGAGGTAAAAGCGAAGGTAAAGGAAGCCGCAATGATATTTTATTACACCCCTCCCCCCTTGAACCCGAAAACCGAAAATGAAAAGTAAAAGAGGAAATACCTACGGCATTAAAAACAACCTCATAGTCCGCTTTTTTACGTGGACGGGATAGCCTGGTGGTTAGAGTGATGCGAATCGCACTCTTGATCTGCTGACCCGGGTTCGAATCTCATTCAAGATCTTTCCTCTGGAGTTAACATCAGTGCCGACTCCACTCCCCCTCAAAGTTCTTCGGATGAGACTATAAACCGAGGTCCTGTGTGCGAATTTACACAGAACATTTTCCACACACGTTAAACCTGTTTTGATTTTCGGAAGAGCAGGCCTTTGTGTGCCAGAGGGAACAGACGACAAAATTCACATAACTGCATACACACGGGGAATGGATGTAAAAAAAAAAGCACACGAGTACTTATCCCATTAGTCTCAAAATAAGAGGATAAAAAATAGACTGCACTTTTTCAGCTATTTTCTGAAACTTAAGTGTATCATTCTCTCAAGTGTCGCAACACTAAAAATAGAGAAAATCATACAGGAACAAAAATGAACGAGTTTTGGCGAACCCATCAGAAACCACTAAAAGCACAAGAATAGAATCCTTAATTTCGTTTTACAGGCTCCTAATTTTGGACCATTCTGCAGACTTTGACACTCTGTAAAAACCTGGGGAGGAAGAGAAAGACATAAACACTTTTGCTCTATAACTACAAACCTGCAGTAATTACCACATTAAGAACTATCTTTTTTTTTGGTGACAGCCATAAGGTCTGGCTGGAAGAAGAGCGAAAAACTGAATGGTGTGTGGAACAAGGTTTTGCATCTTTTTCTTCTCTTTTCCCATAGTGTGTAGGGGATGGGATAGCTCAGTGGTCAGAGCACTCGCTTTCCCCAAGCTAACGTTAAGCAGCATCAAGAGAGGTTACCAATTACATGGGTGACCGTTTGCGCTGCCTTGGCTTCAGCACAGTCCACCCAGCTGTAAATGGGTACCTGCCCTTTTGGGTCAGGGAAGGAAAAGCAGCAAGGGAGACGAGACAGGCACCGCCCTAAATATGCTGGCCTCTAGAGAAACTGAGGCCTCTGACGCCTCGATCCCCTATGATCACATAGGTTATGGGGAAACCTTTACCTGTATCTTTTGTGTGTATCAATGCGCCACCACTTCTCCCATGACAATCGTTATGACCTCACCAGATATAACCAAAGCCAGACTTAACCTGTCGTCAACCCGAATCATGTTTTCTTTTTCTCGTTCCTCCACTTGAAGCTACAAGATTCACTTATGGTAAGATTAGGCGTATATGACCATTTAGGTTTATTATTAAGGTAGCCGCATTCCGATTTCAGGGATGAGTGATTTATGTTTGGATATTCATGACTAAGCTACCCAGAAAAAAAATGTTCACACACTGGATGGGAACTTTGCATGTATGACTTCTTTTCGAGTACCTCACCGTTTAGGCAGCCATACTCGGACTTCAAACAACCATTTTACCTCTCTCCTTTAAAGAAAGTTTACATGTTCTTAATTATGCCTGAAAGCTTGTCATGTCTGAAGACAATCTTAAATTGACATTGTACATTAAAACAAAATGTTGATACTGCAGGGGCTTGGCACTTAAGCTTACGTCAATAGCTGACAAAGATTATTTTTGTTATAAAGGGCTTGAGGCAACACCGGATCGTGAATGAGCGTGACAGGAGTCTAAAGTTCGTGACCCTATGGTTGA
>CM060328.1:12503385-12508385 GCA_030674155.1 Stramonita haemastoma | reverse complement strand
CGGGGGGGGGGGGGGCGGGGTTGGTGTGTGTGTGTTTGTGTGTGTGTGGGAAGGGGGTGGTGTGTGTGTGTGTGTGTGTGTGTGTGTGTGTTTGTGTGTGTAAGTGTGTGTGTGTGGGGGGGGGGGGGGCTACGTGTGTTTGGTGGGTATGTATGTGTATGTGTGTGTTATGTGTGTGTTTGTTTGTGTGTGTGTTTGTGTGGGGGGTATGAGTGTGTATGTATGAGTGTGTGTGTGTGTGTGTGTGTGTGTGTGTGTGTGTGTGTGTGTGTGTGTGTGTGCGTGCGTGTGCGTGTGTGTGAGCGAGAGCTATATTTTTACTACTTTTTCTTATGCATTTTGTCCTCGCTGTTATTGCTATTTTCTTTGCTTATGCGTTGTACTTTAAAATGAAATTGATAATTATGTAGCATGGTATAGGTCAATCAAACAAAAACAAACTAAGGATATCATAGTCACATCGCCTCCGTATGTATTTCACACTATTTTTTTGTTTTCAGAATTGATTTAAACGTTTAGCACAATACTCACACGCACACATAATCACCTATGGACATGAAGACACTCATGCATACCTATCCAAATGTGCTTCGGCATGCATTTGCTTATTTATTTATTTATTTACTCTTTTATTCTTTTATATAAAAGATAATAGAATAAGCACTCATTTTTTTTTTACATCCAGCCCCCGTGTGTATACAGTTTTCTAAATCTTGTCATCTGTTCCCACCAGCACACTATGGCCTGCTTTTACGAAAAGCGAAACATCAAAAAGACTTTCATTTTCAAACGCAAGCATAAACAAACACCCATATGTATCAACATCACCTAGAAAGAGGTAATTGAGTTCTTCTAAACACGAGTGTGTTAGTCGAGCACTTTTAGAGCAATATACACAGAAAAAGGACAGTCAGTAAAGTGTTCTGAACAATGGACGTAGTTTGATAAATAGATGACGGAAGATGCTGCCTCGAGAAGTTGAAAATGAAAAAAAACCCAACAATCTGACTGTTGGCAGTTGTGACGTTTGTGGGGGGCATATTGACGTCAGTGATTTCTTTATTTAACGTACTATAATCATAGGTGACACCAGGTGCAAAAAATAGAAACGCGTATTATACAAACAGGCAACAGAAATGAGAAAACAAAAGCGTAGCCTTAATGATGATAAAAAGTGACACAGGATGAAATAGAACAGCAATTGTTAGCAACCAGATGTTCCCGCGATCATAAGTCATATCAAACGTTGACAAATGGCTGATGTAAGCAAAGTGATATGGCCTACATTGCGTGCTGTTGTGGTTTCAAATATTGTGTTCATATTGTGTTTATTCATGACGAGCTCATAGCATAACAATCTGTATTTTCCATGAAATCATTACCAAAAATAGTCTACTGAAGTGGGTTTGTTGCTGCTTTACATGAAGAGGTGCTTGAAAACAGTCATTCACCACACACAAACTTTTTATTCAGTGTGTATTTTATGGTCTCATGTATATCTCTCTCTCTCTCTCTCTCTCTCTCTCTCTCTCTCTCTCTCTCTCTCTCTCTCTCTCTCTCTCTCTCTCTACCTATCTCTCTCTCTCTCTCTATCTATCTATCTATCTATCTATCTATCTATCTATCTATCTATCTATCTATCTATCTATCTATCTATTTATTTATCTATATATCTCTCTCTCTATCTATCTATTTATCTCTGTCTGTCTGTCTGTCTGTCTGTCTATCTATCTATCTCTTATTCCATTATCCTCGATATAAAAGAATAAGATAAAAAATAAAACATGAAAAATCTATCTATCTATCTATCTATCTATCTATCTATCTATCTATCTATCTATCTATCTATCTATCTATCTATCTATCTATCTATCTATCTATCTATCTATCTATCTATCTATAATATTTGTCTTCGTCGAAGGCTCATACAGCACCTATCAAAGTATGTCATATGAGCGAAGATATGTTGCGCTGCCGTTAAGCACCTGACAAGTCAGGCCCAGCGCATCCGACTTCAGGGTGGGAGAGAATTGCTATCTTTTAAATCTTTCCAGACGTGAGGAGTGAGACAGAGTGCTTGTTGTGGGTGACCCCACGGCCCTTGAGCTTTGGACAAAGGACCAAGAACAGAAACAACAACAAACAAACCACTACAAACAATATTAACCAGTACAAACAATATTGAGGACGGGATAGCTCAGTGGTCAGAGCGCTAGCTTTCCCACAGCCAATGATAAGCAGCGTCGTGCGTGGTTGCAAATTGGATGGGTGACCGTTTGCGCGCCTTGGCTTCAGTATAGTCCCCCCAGTTCACCCAGCTGTCAATGGGTACCTGCCCTCTTTAGGGTCAGGGAAGGTAAAGCAGAGAAAGAGAGGAGATGGGCGCCACCCTCAACATGCTGGCCCCTAGAGAAGCCGCGGTCTTTGACGCCTCGCTCCCCTACGACCACACAGATTATGGGACACCTTTACCTTTACCTTTTACAAACAATATTAACCACTACAAACAATATTCTTCTTCGCCAAACGCCCAGACATTAACCAATATTGTCTGTCATATTATAAGCGAAAACATTTTACGCTCCCGCTGATAAGCGCCTGACAAGTCAGGCCCAGCATATCCGACTTCAGCGTGGGAAAAAAATTATTTCAATCTTTTATGACTTTCTGGGGGAAAAATCAGGGGAATGGACCAAGAAGGCAGAAAAGAGACAAGAAGGAGGCAAAAAGAAGAAACAGAACAAAGGAGAAACAAAGAGAGGGATAGGAAAAAAAGGGAATTGCTAGCACAGAATCAAGCGTTTTGATTTGTGTACTCTACAAGATTCAGCGCTATATAAATACCATATTTTATTATTATTATTATTATTATTATTATTATTATTATTATTATTATTATTATTATTTTTATTATTATTATTATTATTATTATTATTATTATTATTAATTTCCAGAAGGCGGGGGATATTACTTATACTGACAGCATCCCCACCCCCCACCTCCACCCCTCTTCGGGCTTCCACAATGGTGGACAATATTCTATGGAGTACTTTTGACAGTAGGCCAGACAGTCAGAGACATACGTCGATACATAATCATTTATCTATGTCCTACACGCCATCGTTAAGTGGACTGCTAATACTGTCTGATAAGATTTGCAAAGAGAGACACACATACTACCTTAATCACGCTAAATACTTCCAAATACTATGATAGGAGGCTATAGGTTGCTTCACAGTCTGTCTGCTGAGAAATGTCATGCTTTAAACATCAATAAATACTTCCAAATGGCATGGTGACAGGTCATAGATAACACTTTACTCTTTTCGATGGGGGAATTATCTTCCCTCACAAATCTGGATCGTTTATCTATTTTATTTATTCATTTATTTTATTCTTTTATATCGAGGATAATGGAATAAGCACTCTTGTGCTTTTTTACACCCAGTCCCTGCGTGTATGCAGTTTTTGTAATCGTGTTATCTGTTCCTACCGGCACACGATGGCCTACTCTTACGAAAAGCGGGACAGGATTTAACGTGTGCGCAAGGTGTTCTGCGTGTGGTCGCACACGAGGCCTCGGTCCATAGTCTCATCTGAAGGAAGGAAGGTGGTTTGAACAGATGTTGTTTATTTTTTTCTCTTCAGAAAAAGAGCATAAGTACATTGATCAGTAAAGAGCATCAACAAGAGAGAGAGAGAGAGAGGAGAGAGAGAGAGAGAGAGAGAGAGAGAGAGAGAGAGAGGAGAGAGAGAGAGAGAGAGGAGAGAGAGAGAGAGAGAGAGAGAGAGAGATAGACAGACAGACAGACAGACAGACAGACAGAATTGATATGAATTGAATTGAATAATCTTTATTTTTCAAGGGTAACAGAGTAAACATTTACATACTTGAGAGAGAGAGAGAGAGAGAGAGAGAGAGAGGAGAGAGAGAGAGAGAGAGAGAGAGAGAGAGAGAGAGACAGACAGACAGACAGACAGACAGACAGACAGACAGACAGACAGACAGACAGACAGACAGACAGAGACAGAGAGACAGACAGACAGACAGACAGACAGAGACAGACAGACAGAGATAGACAGAGATAGACAGACAAATAGACAGACAAACAGACACAGACACAGAGAGACACAGAGAGAGAGAAACACACAGGGAGAGATTAAGGCTTTACCAAACGTGCTTACCCACACCAGTAAGTTTTCAGACTATGTAATTATATTATCTGCCAGAGCAGGACAAACAATGTCTTTACCATACTTTGCTGCCAAGGTAATTCATTAAACGTACAGTACATTAGCACCTATGTGCCAAAATTAACGTGGTGGTGACAATAGGAAAAAGGAATGATATAGCAGGGGGGGTGGTAGTACCCATGCCATAGAGGCCACACTCCAGCTTTACCTCCAGGGTCAAATAGTGTTTTCTGCAGAGCAATAATAGGAAGGAAAAAAAAACAGAACACAGGTCCTCTCTCATCCCTGTTCCTCTGCTAAGAGCTTCGAGGGTCACCAATAGTGAGATTTTTTGTGTATGCGACCGTTTCAAATGCCATTAATTAAGGTAGCTGCTCTCCGATTTTGGGGATTAAAGGTAAAAAAAGGTAAAAAAAAAAAAAAAAAAAAGGTAAAAGGTAAAGGTGTCCCATAATCTTTGTGGTCGTAGGGGAGCAGGGGAACGAGGCGTTAGAGACCTCAGCTTCTCTAGGGGCCAGCATAAGCTCAATTTAAAACACGCCTAAGGTTTGAAAAAATGCCGTTTGTGATTGTTTTGAAGGGGGAAGACATGGACTGCTGTCTGGTAGTCATGAACAAGTTGGTCAGGGTTATCATCATCTGAGGATTGCTCAAACTCCAGCGTCAATGACCTCAAGCATGTATAGACTAGTAGTACTGTTGTTAGGAGGCTAAAGGGTAAAGGTGTTCCTTAACTTATGTGGTCGCAGGGGAGCGATGCATCAGTGACCTCAACTTCTCTAGGGGCCAGCATGTTCTCCTCCCCC
>CM060328.1:12480885-12495885 GCA_030674155.1 Stramonita haemastoma | reverse complement strand
GTCTGCAGATTTAACACAGGGAACTCTTTCAGGACCTCAGATTACTCCCTCTCATGTCCATTCTGACAAAAAGTTGGACGCTCTACAGATAGATTTTTTTTACGTCAACTTCCCAGTGCGAATGAACCGTAAACCCCTCTCTAGAGTTGTTGGTATCTGTCAGTCTCGGAGGACTATGGAGTTGCTGCCTAGGCTCTAGAGCGCAAAGTCTAGGTAAAGTAAGTATAAAGGGCAAGCTGTTACCCATGCAGCAGACCCCCCTCTCCACGCCACTGGAATGATCCATTGGAAAGGCAATGACCGATACGAACGGTTCCAGTACCTTCGCAGGAGCCACCAGAACGTTGCCATATAGCCTACAGCCCCTAACAGCCTGGGACTCAACTCCTCGATTTATCCTCAGCGATGGTGTCTGAACACGACGCCTGTGTGCATGCTTTTAAAAAAAAAAATTCATCCGCTCCTACCGACACACAATGGCCTGCTCTTCGGAAAGGAAGGACATGTTTTTAACGTGTGTGCAAAATGTTCTGCGTGCGTTCGCAAACCGGGCCTCAGTCTATAGTCTCATCCGAATTCTTTAGGGTGTGTATCTTCTTTCTATCGGCAGTTGTGTTAGTAATGATTATGTAGTACATAAAATGCGTTATGTTACAACATAGCACTGACAGAAAATGACACTAGTTTTACCCAGATGCTGGTAGACCTTTACACTGTGAGTGGGATGATTATAGCTGACGATTTGGCAGTACTTGTCCAGGGCAGGATCTTATATCATGTTGCCATCCATGCAGACAACCACCCCCCCAACACACACACACACACACGCGCGCGCGCGTGCGCGCAGAACATCTCGCGCTTTTCGTAAGAGTAGGCCACAGTGTGCCGGTGGGAACAGATGACAATATTTACACAACTGCATACACAAGGGGACTGGATGAACAAAAAACACATGAGTGCTTATCCCATTATCCTCGATATAAAAGAATAAATAACACACACACACACACACACACACACACACACACACACACACACACACACACACACGCACGCACGCACGCACACACACAAGCACACACACACACACACACACACACACACACACACACACACACACACACACACACACACACACGCACGCGCGCACACACACACACACACACACACACACACACACACACACACACATACACACACGCTAAAATAAAGCAAAACAAAAACCCATCCCAGAAACATACTACATACTCAGAAAAGATTGGTAACACCAATGCAACTGATCATGGAAAGATGTAGTAGGCACCCATCAGTCTCGGAAGACTATGGAGTTGCACTCTAGTCTTTTAGAGCGCAAAGCCTGGGTAAGTAAGTATGGAGAGCAAGCTTTTGTGGAAAGATGAGAGGAAATAAAACTTGACAGTTTTCTGTATGCTGATTATCTCCTTAGTGCTCTACCACCTTTGCTGAGACCCCTATGACTAACCAATAGTGTTTTCAGTACACACCAGACGCTGACTGTAATCACGGCACCTTTAATCTTCAGGCTTCATCAACGGCATGAGGGTATAACCACACAGATTAAGACATCAGCAAAATTGCACATACCTAAAAGATCGTAGCCAATCTTCTCCTCACCCCCCCCCCTCTCTGTCTCTGTCTGTCTGTCTGTCTGTCTGTCTGTCTGTCTGTCTGTCTGTCTCTCTCTCTCTCTCTCTCTCTCTCTCTCTCTCTCTTTCTCTCTAATCCTTTATCGGGGAAATTCGAAACAGCAGCCCGTGATTTAAGATCTGCTAAGATCAGAAACGCATCAACCTGCCTCTCACTGATAGACAAGATTACGCACTATCTAATCTCTCAGTCCTCCATTCACCCATGATATCCGCCAAGAGACCAAATGAGATGCTGTGCTTTCTCTCAATGTGGGGGACAATGCCCTCTCTCACCAAATTAATGATGCTGGGGGAAGACGGCCTGGCATTTTATGTTAATGACTAATTGCAATATCAACATAATATCATTTTAAAGTTTTTAACATTTTTGTATAGACATTGTTACCTTTTTGCTTGCATCACTTTTGGTGCAGGGCATTTTTCAATGTGGTCTATCATGTACCGATGAAGCCTCAAGTGCATACAAATTTCTTTCGACTTTCAAAGCATGCACTGCTCTTAGTGTAATTTCATTACCGATAATGTAAAGATTTCACCATTAGCAGCCGTGTTCACTCATACAGATCATCGCATCAGCAGCTTGCTCATGATTAGACCAGAAAAAAATCATAATCAACCCATGACTCTTTAATCAGTCTGATTTGACGGAAATTGGAAACTAAGATCAGAAACACGCCACCATGTCCTCCTCAAACACACAAGATTATGCACAGTCTCTGTTGTTCATTCAGCCATGAAATCCTCCACGAAAGACAATAGGCAGAGACTTCCTACTTTCCCTCACGCCAAAGTCAAAGATGCACTGGGCCTGACTTGTCAGGTGCTGAACAGTACTGCAACACATTTTCGCTGATATGACAGACAACAACAGTTGCTGTCTGAGCGTTAGACGACAAGGACAATGAGGATTTTCATTCACCAAGACAGGCAATACACAGACACTGGGTACTTTCCCTCTATGTGACGGACAATGCCCTCCTCCCCCAATCCAAGATGGTGGGGGAAGATGGCCTGGCGTTTCCTGTTCCTGTGGCGGGGCTCAGTTCCTGGTTTCTGGGATGAGAACCAAGATGAGCGCGGTGTCTGTCAGGAAGAGTGCCCCCACCTCAATTTTCTCCCCGGCCAGGTCAGCTTGCTACCAGCGTGGTGATGGTTAGGTCTTAATTCTGTTTATGTGTCTCTCCTTGTCTGTGTGTGTGTGTATTTGGTGCTTGTTTTTCTGTCTGTCTATCTGTGTATGTCTGTTCAGTTGTCTCTCTGTGACATGCATACGTATCTATGGACATGTATATATTCTAGTACGCACAGACATACACACACAGACAAACACATATGCGCTCGCATACACACACGCGTGCGCGCATACACACACACACACACACACACACACACACACACACACACACACACACACACACACACACACACACACACACACACACACACGCACAGAAGAAGTAGAAGAAAGAGGAGGAAGAGGAGTAGCAGGAGGGGAGCTAGAGAAAGGAAAAAAAGAATAAAAAGAAGAAGAAGAAGAAAAAGAAGAAGAAGAAGTCTTTAAACGGGACTGGACATCTTGTATTTTTTATTATGCTTTGGAATGTTATGTTCATATTGTCTTCAGCCATGATAAACTTTCAGCATAACAGACTATAACTTCTATAAACATAAACAAGAATTCTCTGAAGTTGAAGTAATGGTACCTAAATGGTGAAAAATCCCCCATACACTTGACGGGATAGCTCAGTGGTCAGAGCACTCGCTTTCCCCAAGCTAAGGTTAAGCAGCATCGAGCGTGGTTACCAGTTGGATGGGTGACCGTTTGCGCACCTTGGCTTCAGTATAGTCCCCCAGTTCACCCAGCTGTAATAGGTACCTGCCTCTTTAGGGTCAGGGAAGGTAAAGCAGCGAGGGAGAGGAGATGGGCGCCGCCCTTAATATACTGGCCCCTAGAGAAGCTGAGGTCTCTGATGCATCGCTCCCCTGCGATCACAATAGTTTATGAGACACCTTACCTACCTTTCACCTTATATTCATACTTCTCATCCAACGCATAATTACAGTTTTATAGTGACCACTTAGCGGGCTGAGTAAGACAGTGTGCGTATTCTCTGTGATCCCCAGAGTGTTAAGCTGGGGAATGATCAGTGACTACCAGCCAAGACAGTTGTTCATTGTCACTTTTCCTTAGGACCAGTCATCAGAGGTGGATGTTTCTTCTTTTAATGCTAAGCCACACTTTGATGCTTGTGTGTCGGCCTAGCTGTGTATGTCTGTGTACGTTTGTCTGTTTGTATGTCTCTCTCTTTCACATGCGTGCATAGTTATATATATTATATATATATATATATATATATATATATATATTATATATATATATATATATATATATATATATATATATATATGCATATGTGGAAAAAAAGATGTGCATATGTATAAATGTGCATGTGTACACATATACACGCACACACACGCACACATATATGCATGTATATGCACATACATTTACATACACGTGCATGAGCACACATGTGCTTGCTCACACACAGATAAACAAAAACACTTATACACACACATGCACTAACACACATGTATGTATGTATGCACTCGCTCACTCATATTATACACACGTACACAAACACACAAACGCACACACACACACACACACACACACACACACACTGCTTATTCCATTATTCTCGATATAAAAAAAGAAAAAAAAAAGTAGCACACACACACACACACACACACTCACACACACACACACACACACACACACACACACACACACACACACACACACACACACACACACACACACACACACACACGAACTACTCCATTATTTTTTTTTTTGGAGTTGTTCTGTTTAGAGAACAGACCAGTTTTTAGAGAGACTGTTTGGTACATCGATGGTCTCTCCTTAGCCAGAGGTAATAGACATCCATTTGTCTGGTGTTTACACAGTCTGGAGATTTAACACAAGGAACTCTCACAGGACCTCTGATTACTTCCCTGTGAGCCTGCCCCGAATGGAGTGCAGATGCTGTACAGATGAAGAGGGGTGAGGTCAGATTCCTAGTTGAGTGAACCATGACCCCGAGGCTAAAGGGGGTGCGTGGGACGGGATAGGCTGGTGCTTAGAATGATGAGAGTTGAGATTCTACCTATAAGTGTTATGACGCTATCTATAATTTTGAGACTCTGTCTATACATTTGAGACTCTACCTATAAGTGTTATGACGCTATCTATAATTTTGAGACTCTGTCTATACATTTGAGACTCTACCTATAAGTGTTATGACGCTATCTATAATTTTGAGACTCTGTCTATACATTTGAGATTCTACCTATAAGTGTTTTGACACTATCTATAATTTTGAGACTCTGTCTATACATTTGAGACTCTACCTATAAGTTTGAGACTCTACCTATTAGTTTGAGACTCTGCCCATAGGTATTGAGACTACCTATAAGTTTTGAGACCCTATCCAGAAATTTGAGACTACTCATAAGTTTGAGACTCTACCTATAAGTTTGAGACTCTACCTATAAGTTTGAGACTCTACCTATAAGTTTTGAAATACTACCTTTCAGTTTTGAGACCCTTTCCAAAAGTTTGAGACTCTACTTATAAGTTTGAGACATTACCTACAAGTTTGAGACATTACCTATAAAATTGAGACTCTTCCTTTAGATTTTTTGAAACTTCCTATAAAGTTTTAGACCCTATCTATAACTTTGGAAACTCTACCTACAAATGTTGAAAATCTACTTGTAATTTTTTTTTGAAACTCTACCTTTGACTTTTGAAACTTTACCTTTGATTTTTAAAACTTTATCTAAAAGAGCTGAAACTCTATCTATAAGTTTGGCGACTCTCTCTACCTATAGGTTTTGAGGCTGTGCTTTGTGGACTAAATTAGTCAAAAACTATTCACGTCTCCAAATGCAACTCATTTGTAGCCTTTCCAGGCCTTAATCTTTGTAATGTAATGGAAAATGCAGACCAGTTAACGTGCGTTACTGGTTCCATCCTTATTTTAGCATTCAACCGATTTCAGCAGCAAAAAAAAAGTGTATTGCGCTGAACCCGAAGTTTCAGCATAGACAGGGTTATGCTGATGACAACACGCTGTGACGTCCATGTAAGAAAATTGAAATCTACAAACAAAAAAAAATTAATAAGTTAAAAATATCTGAAATCTAATCAATACCACCCACCCACCCACTCTGCTGCAGCCTCCTGCTCATTTGATCAACTTAGAAATGGGAAAGGTCAAAGATCTAAATTCGTTTCTCTATGACGTTCATGGAATGTTAGAATATTTTCTGTTTTTCAAATCGTCTTTTTCTTTTCTTTTTCAAGTAATTTCTTTTTCAAGAGTTTTTTTTCTTTTTCAAAACGGACTTTCTTTCCTTTGTTGTCACTCCCGTCAAAAGTAGATCTTAAAGGGGGGTTGACTTAATGAAGTTTCAAAGAAGTATTTTTAGTTATATGGCATGTACTTTTTACATTATTGTCTGAAGAAGTCATGATATGTATGTGTCTTCTTCTGGACTTTTTCTGTACTTTCTTTCTTTTTTTCTTTCTTTCTTTACTTACTTACTTACTTACTTACTTACTTACTTACTTACTTACTTACTTAAATCTCCCTCCTCACTCTTCTCGATTTATCTGCAGCATTTGACACTATAGACCATTCAATTCTTCTCTCCCGTCTCCAAAACACTTTCGGTATTAATGGCACTGCCCTCACCTGGTTTAGTTCGTACCTGACAAACGGATTCCAAACTGTGGCAGTAAACAAGATTCATTCTACTCCAACCAAACTAGAATGCGGAGTTCCTCAGGGATCTGTTCTAGGCCCTGTTCTCTTTACTCTCTATACTGCTCCCCTGTCACATGTTATTAACCTTCATCAGATCAACCATCACTTTTATGCAGACGACTCTCAGATTCTTAGCAGTGATACACCTGAAAACCTGCCTTCTCTCTTGACTAATATGTCCTACTGCCTTCAAGATATCCAAAACTGGATGATACAGAACAAATTACAATTAAACGCAGATAAAACCGAATCCATGCTTGTAGGGACCAAACACAAACTGTCTTTTATCACAACAACTTCAATAGAATTCGGCAATACGTCAGTCCCTCTATCCAGTGCTGTAAAGTATCTAGGAGTCGTTATTGACAACACACTCTCCATGCAAAAATTCATCACCCAGACCTGTCAGTCATGCTACTATCAACTACGGCGTATTAGTGCAATTCAAAAGTACCTGTCCACTGATGCAACATCCAAACTAGTCACTTCTCTTATTCTTTCACGTCTGGACTATTGCAATTCTCTTTTGGCTGGTCTGCCAGCATCATCTATCCACCCTCTCCAACGTATACAAAACTCTGCAGCTCGACTGGTCCTCAGAAAGAAAAAATCTGAACACATTACTCCTCTTTTGCAATCTCTCCACTGGCTGCCTGTGCCACAGAGAGTTAACTACAAGATCAGTACTCTCTGTTATAAATGTCTCCACAAAACAGCACCCTCCTACCTCTGTGAATGTCTTCACGTGTACACACCTTCTCGTTCCCTCCGCTCGGCTGCAGATACCTTATCCTTAAAAATTCCGAGATTCAACCTATCTACCGTTGGCCGCCGCTCTTTCTCTATTTCTGGTCCATCAATCTGGAATGACCTCCCTCTCTCCCTTCGGCAAAAGCCTACATATGACACTTTTAAATCCAACCTCAAGACACACTTGTTTCAAACCTAAGATTTTTGTCTTCTGTTTTCATCTCCTATTTGTCCCTGCCCTCAACATTTGAAATTCCATTCACCCTGTCAAAATGTATAACCTCTATAATGTGTGTGTGTGTGTGTGTGTGTGTGTGTGTGTGTGTGTGTGTGTGTGTGTGTGTGTGTGGTGTGTGTGTGTGTGTGTGTGTGTGTGTGTGTGTGTGTGTGTGTGTGGTGTGTGTGTGTGTGTGTGTGCGTGCGCGCGCGTGTGTGTGTGTGTGTGTGTGTGTGTGTGTGTGTGTGTGTGTGTGTGTGTGTGTGTGTGCGCGTGCGCGCGCGCGCGCGCGTGTGTGTGCTTTCTAATTTGCTAGAATTTATTATTGTCATTGGTTGTTTGTTGTGAGTGTCGAGTCCAAGCGCTTTGATTTGTTTTTACAAGATATAGCGCTATATAAATTCCATGTATTATTATTATTACTTTCTTTCTTTCTTTCTTTCTGTCTGTCTGTCTGTCTCTTCTTTCTTTCTTTCTGTCTGTCTTTCTTTCTCTCTTTCTCTGTCTCTTCTTTCTGTCTGTCTGTTTGCCTTTCTTTCTTTATTTCTCTCTGTCTCTTCTTTTCCCACCTAGTCTCAATATGTTTTCTTCTGTACACTTCTTACTTTGCAATAATGAGGGTTTAGATTTTTTTTCTTTTCGTAAAATACGAGTGCAGCAGGATAAACAGTAACGGGTTTAACTTATCAATCATACTTGTCTCAACATAAGTGCTGTGTTTTGAGAAGTCCATGTTTTTCTTTTTAACTGCTAAAATGGCAGACTTTCGGCTTTATTTATGTTTATTTGTTTGGAGTTTTTTTTTTTTTTGGGGGGGGGGGGGAGGTTGGTTCAGTTTCTGTTTAGCATTTTGCATTTTCTTCTTTAGAGTGTTAAAGAATACTCTACTCTGTAAGCTTGTTGTTGCCTCTGGTGAATCTGTTTTATCTGCTCTTTTCTGAAAAAAAAGAACTTAATGGGAAAGCATTCAGCTTAGGGGACGGGATAGCTCAGTGGTCAGAGCACTCGTTTTCCCCAAGATAAGGTTAAGCAGCATCAAACGTGGTTACCAAGTGGATGCGTGACCGCTTGCGCACCTTGGCTTCAGCACAGTCCCTAGTTCACCCAGCTGTCAATGGGTACCTGTCCTCTTACAGTCCCACAGTCCCCCCAGCTGTAAATGGGTACCTGCCCTCTTTAGGGTCAGGGAAGGTAAAGCAGCGAAGGAGAGGAGATGGGCGCCGCCCTCAATATGCTGGCCCCTAGAGAAGCTGAGGTCTCTGATGCCTTGCTCCCCTACGACTACATGGGTTATGGGACACCTTTACCTGTACATTTCACTTTTTATACAGCTTCAGAAGGGAGGGTGGTAGCTTAACAGAACACTGCACCCTCGACGGCCTGGAACCAAGCCAAGTTCTAACCACCCTGAAGACGCTCATTAGTTTTAAGAGGACTTTTTCCCAGGGAGTTCACATCAGTACCCCCCTCCCCCACTCCCCCCCCCCCCCCCGGAAAGTCTTTTGGATGATTCTATAAACCGAGGTCCCGTGTGGACACGTCAATCAAAACCCTCTCCAGGTTTAGTGAGAGCAGAGCATTTTCGCTGGTGGGAACTGATGATAAAATATGCATCATTTAAAATACAAAACAAAAACGTTTCGATACCATTCCCAATGTCGGCATGCGGATACCTTAATGATAGGCAGAAAAGTTCATATACGCAAAATTCACACCATTGGTGAGCCGCAAAGCTATAGCTGAGGTACGGAGAAGAGGAGGAAGAAGAAGAAGAAGAAGAAGAAGAAGAAGAAGAAGAAGAAGAAGAAGAAGAAGAAGAAAGAAGAAGAAGAAAAAGAAGAAAACGACGACGACGAAGAAGAGGAAGACGAAGAAGAAGAAGAAGAAGAAGAAGAAGAAGAGAAGAAGAAGAAGAAGAAGAAGAAGAAGAAGAGAAGACGAAGAAGACGAAGAAGAAGAAGAAGAGCAACAACAACAACAACAAACTGAACAACAATAACAAGAACACGAATCCGAAGAAGACCAAAGGAGGAAGAGAGGATTATATCTAGATCGGCACAACTCGCTTCTAAGCAAGTGCATTTCCACCAGGTCAGAGACTGACTCTTTGCTACAATAGAGAAGTGTTCCATCTTCGTTGGAGGGCGCTCAGCTAATGAGGTGCGTTACTTGTGACACGGCCTGTCACTGCGTGTGTCAGGACCAATTCTCTGCCTCTTTCCTTCTCCCCTTCTTCAGGGCTGCTGGCGCTGTGCTATGCTCGGCCTATACTTTCTGTGTGTCTGTTTGTTTGTCTGTTTGTCTCTCTGTCTTTGTTTTTCTGTCTCTGTCTGTTTGTCTGTTTCTGCCTCTGTCTCTCTCTCTCTGTCTCTGTTTCTGCCTCTGTTTCTCTGTCTCTGTCTCTTCGTCTCTGTCTTTTTGTCTGTCTCTGTCTGTCTGTCTGTTTATCTGTTTGTCCGTTTGTCTCTGTTTTTGTCTGTCTCTCTCTATGTCTCTCTATCTCTGTCTGTCTTTCTCTTTCTTTTTGTTTCTCTCTCTCTCTCTCTCTCTCTCTCTCTCTCTCTCTCTCTCTCTCTCTCTCTCTCTCTCTCTCTCTCTCTCTCTCTCTCTTTTACCAAAATGTGTAATGCTGCAGAAGTTTTGGCTCCATTTCCGGCTCTAAAGTGGCTAACCAATCTAAAAGCAAAAACTTTCTCTCAACTTTTCTGATCTGCGGTCTAATTCAGAGACCATGGCTGGTTGAAAGGTCACCTTCTGTTTCTGGAATGCTTCTAACTCTGTACCCTTTCGAAGAGAAAAACTTTAACCGTTGTTCTTGTATAAATTTTTGGATTATCTTGAGTAGCGTGGCAAAGAGGAAGTAGAAGTCGGATTTACTGAAAATGCCGTGAAGTTTCTTTTAAACTCCTTGTGCACTTTTCTCAACCAAGAGCTTACACTCTGTTAAGCAAAGATGATGGGTGGCACTGCACTAGTGGCGACGCGCTCTCCTCGGGAAGAGCAGCCCGAATTTTACGGAGAGAAGTCTAGTTGTAACATAAAGTGGTAAACAGTTGATAGAATAAAAAAAAAAACCCAAACCAAAACAAAACAACCCAACCAACCAAATAACAGCAACAATGTCTGCGAGAAAGGACCGCCATTTCAGAAACCTCATTTAACTCCAACTCGATGTAAAAACTTTTCCACAAAGAAACAGGGAAGGGAGCGAATGATCACGACAGTACGCCGCCTTTAGGCTCAGACAAATGTACTTGTACCTGGGGACGGAATAGCTCAGTGTTCAGAGCACTCGCTTTCCTCAAGCTAAGTTTTTAAACAGCATCGAGCGTGGTTACCAAGTGGATGATGGGTGACCGTTTGCGCGCCTTGGCTTCAGTCCACCCGTTCACCCAGTTGTTAAGGAGTACCTGCCCTCTTTAGGGTCAGGGAAGGTAAAGCAGCGAGGGAGAGGAGACGGGCGCCGCCCTCAATATGCAGGCCCCTAGAGAAGCTAAGAGGGAGGGGGGGGGGGGAGGCAGTGAATAACTATTATCCCAAGTTATTGACACTTATGGTTTGGCTTGGGCGTTGATAACATCAGTGCCGACTCTGCTCCCCCCAAAAGTCCTTCGGATGAGACTATAAACCGAGGTCTCGGGTGCGAACGCACGCAGAACATCTTGCGCACACGTAAAAACCTGTCCCGCTTTTCGGAAGAGTAGGCCATTGTATGCCGGTGGGAACAGATGACAAACTTGACAAAACCGCATGCACACAGGGCTGGATGTAAAAAAAAAAAAAAAAGCACACGAATGCTTATTCCATCATCCTCGAAATAAAAGAGTAAAAGAATAAATAAATAAATAAATCAATCAATAAATAAATCAATTAAAAAGACAAATGAGAAATGACAGAAAAGTTGATTTTAAGCTAGACGTCATCTGAACTTAATTGCGCAGATTTAATCTATAACGAGGTGACATCCCTGACATGGCCTCTGAGGTCAGTGAGGCTCAATTATTATGACTGGATTAGACTGGAGTGTTTCCAAAGCCGAAATTCTGCTTGACATGATGCTAATATTTGTTTTCTGACATTGATGGTGTCCTTAAGTGATTTTCTTGTCGTTAAGTGGTACAAGATATTCAACTGTGAAAACCCAGCCCGGCCCAGCACAATCCAATCCAACCAAGTCCAATCCAATCCATTCCAGCCCAATCCAACCCAATCATGTTGTTTGTAGCCCCGTCGAACACGCAGGCCATATCGGGGCTGTCTCCTCGTAAATTTAACAAAACTGTGCAACTACATACAGATTAAAACAGAATATCAAACCAACTCTACTGTCCCTCCTAGTTTCCAACCCAGCCCATAAACAAACAGAAAACTGTAAGTGTTCAGCACAGTGTCTTATTATTATTATTATTATTATTATTATTATTATTATTATTATTATTATTATATATATAGAGAGAGAGAGAGAGAGGATAATGGAATAAGCATTCATGTGTTTTTTTTACATCCAGTCCCCAAGTGTATGCAGTTTTGTAAATTTTGTGATCTGTTCCCACCGGCACACAATAGCCTACTCTTACGAAAAGCGGAGCAGGATTTAACGTGTGCGCAAGATGTTCTGCGTGCGTTCGCACACGGGGCCTCGGTTTACAGTCTTATCCGAAGGACTTTTGGGGAGAGTGGAGTCAGCACTGATGTTTACTCCAGGGGAAAAATCTCCTCGACCGGGAATCGAACCCGGGTCGTCAAATTGCGAGCGCAATGTTCTGACCACTAGGCTATCCGTCCTCCATATCAACACAGGTGTAAACATGGCCATAAATATCGGTACTGGAAAAGATACTGATTTGCTAAGAACTCAGTCCAGACTGCGACCATAAAAGAGTACTCCATAACTTTTACCAGGAACAACATTTGACTTTACACCAATTCGAAGATAATTGTGTGCTGGTATGGAATGTCAGCAAGAAATTGTTGTTGTTGTTGTGCGTTCCCCAGCTTAACACTCTGGGGGTCACCCAGAATGTGCACTCTGATTCACTCATCCCACCTGGGAATCACTATAAGATTGAAATTCCACATTAAATGAGAAGTTTGCGTGTATGACTGTTTTCTAAGTACCTCGCCATAATTATAGGCAGCCATACTCCGACTTCAGAGGATTTTATCTCTGTTATAAGAGAGTGCCGGTTGTTATGTTATTAAGAACTTGTCATGGCTGAGGGCAATCTGAACAAAACATGCTACAACATAACAAGATTTTTAGTGTAGGTCTCTGGCAATAAGCTGACACCAATAACTGACACAGCCTTTTGCCTGAGCCATCAGTAAGAAGTAATATCAGATGTTCACTGATGTTGAGGTCGACAGTGACGCAGTTTAGCCTAACCTGGATACATAAAGAGTTATTTCTTTTACCAAATTTATTACAGTATGTAACATTCCACACGAAGTGTTCACAGCAGGTGGGGTAGGGTGGGGAAGGGGGGTGTTGTTGGTAGGAGCAGTTTTTATTTCTGTTGTGTCTCACCAGTTTATGGCATAAACCACTTATCAACACATCAGACATTCTTCTGGAAAAAGTTATTCGTATATAATGCTAATCTACTAACCAAAAAAAAAAAAAAGCTGAGGTAGATGTGTGTGTGTGTGTGTGTGTGTGTGTGTGTGTGTGTGTGTGTTGTGTGTGTGTGTGTGTGTGTGTTTGTGTGTGTGTGTGTGTGTGTGTGTGTTTGTGTGTGTGTGTGTGTGTGTGTGTGTGTGTGTGTGTGTGTGTGTGTGTGTGTGGTGTATGTGTGTGTGTGAAATGGTATGTGTATATGAGTGCACACGCAAACACGCGCGCGTGCATGCTTACAACACACACACACACACACACCACACACACACACACACAACACACAACACAAACACAACAACACACACAACCACACAACACACACACAACACACAACACACACCACACACACAACACACACACACACACACACACACAACACACACACACACACACACACACACACACACACACACACACACACACACACACACACACACACACACAACACACACAAACACACACACACACACACAAACCCCACACAACACACACACACACACACAACACACACCACACACACACACACACACACACACACCAAACACACACACACAAAACACACACACACACACACACACACACACACACACACAAACACACACACACACACACACACACACACACACAACACACACAACACACAATACACACACACTCACACCTGCAGCTTTTAACACTCGGCATAACGTGAGAGGACCGTAACGCAAAACCCACGATATCACAGACAGTCAGGGAGAGTGGGGCATAAAGATCGGAACCCGCAGCCCATGAAAACAGACCACTCAAGGACAGGGACCACTGGGGGCCAAGATAGGGAATGACAGCTCCCGTGGTGATCGCAGCACGTGACATCAGGAGAGCTGACCTCAGAGTGGGAGAATCTGCTAAAAGATTACAGACAGAGGAGTTTTCGGTACTTTGCCAGCTAGCATACAAGGTTTGTGGTGTAGATTTTACTACAGTTTTGCGAAACCACGCGCGCAGATTCCGTTCCAAGCTTTTAAGGTTTCAGTCTGGTCACGTGGGACTGATACGCGGGGCTGCGCGGTTGGTCAGAATCAAACTCGAAGAAACTACTTCATTTTGTTTGTTTTGTTTCTTTGTTTGTCCCCGTTGTGTCTTTGGTTGGCTTAAGGCAGTTTTTCATCAGGAATCCTTTTATGTGAAGATACAGTGAGGGCGGTACCTATTCTTAACCTTGTATCCTGGCTGACTGGACGTGGATTGACCTTTTTAAATTGGATTACTGAAATAGCAAATATTAAAAAGAACTAAGAATAAACAACCCCCTTCCCCCCAAAAAAAAAAGTTCCAGGAAGATGCAGAGTAAGAGTAAAAAGACGAGATGTAAATGAATTAAAAGCAGTCCAAAATCAAATGAAGGTTCAGAACAAAACCACTGTAACTGAGGCCTCGTGGTAGATAAAGCAAATCTGATAAGAGTCAAAACAAAATCAAACAATGGCAAGTCAAACTGAGTCCAAGAAAACTAAACAAATAAAATTTCTCCCGTGGGGATGTCCGGGAACCTCTCAGACTAAATAGCATTGTCACCTTCTGGAAATTCTGTGCTAGGAATTCCATCTTTTTATCCCTCTCTTTGTTTTTGCCTTCTTCCTTTTTTCTTATCACCTTGTTTTTGTCTATTTTCTGCCTTCTTGGTCCTTTCACTTGCGTTTTGCTCACAAAACTTTAAAATAGAACAAATGTGCCCCATGCTAAAGTCGGATGCACTAGACCTGACTTGACAGACACTTAACAGCAGCACCACACATTTTCGCTCAATGAGTTACTGTCTGAGTGTTCGAGAAAAAATTTGAAGAAGAAGAAGAAGGAGAAGAAGAAGAAGAAGAAGAAGAAGAAGAAGAAGAAGACGAAGACGAATTGCGAAGAAGAAGAAGAATTGCGAAG
>CM060328.1:12470885-12475885 GCA_030674155.1 Stramonita haemastoma | reverse complement strand
AAAACACCCTCGAATATGGATATTGAATTATGATCAGTAGACAATAATACAGCAATATTGACATAGCAAAAAAGGGAAGTCACCCCACAAATACACAAACAAACAAATAAAATATGATATGACAGCAGAACTCTTGATAGATTAAATTCGGTCAACACAATAAGATATCAAATACTCGCAGATAGACAGGCAAGAAGAGAAACATGAAGTACATATTTAAAGCACAAAAGTCATCAGAGACAAGAAAAACAGAACAAAGAAAGAAACAAAGAAACAAACAAAACATGCAAATGAAACGATAAGGCGAGAGGTGGATGGAAAGGGTGAGAAGAGTGTGTGTCGTGTGTGTGTGTGTGTGTGTGTGTGTGTGTGTGTGTGTGTGTGTGTGTGTGTGTGTGTGTGTGTGTGTGTGTGTGTGTGTGTGCGCGTGCGTGCGCGCGTGTGTGTGTGTGCGTGTGCGTGTGTGTGCGTGTGCGTGTGTGTGTGTGGGGTGTGTGTGTGTGTGCGTGTGTGTGTGTGTGTGTGTGTGTGTGTGTGTGTGTGTGCGTGTGTGTTTTGAATCTACATTGGTTAAAACGCGCACGTGCGCATGTGTGTATGTGTGTGTATGTGTGTGTATGTGTGTGTGTGTGTGTGTTTTTGTGTGTGTGTGTATGTGTGTATGTGTGCACGCGCGCCTGCGCGCGTGTGTATGTGTGTGTGAATTTGTGTGTAAAATTTAAATTGGTAAAAGTTATTAATTTTGTGACTGGTTCACAAGATATGGCGCTATGATAAATTATGTGTATTGAGATTATTATCCTGATTATGACATCACATAAAATGAAGCCACGTCACACGACAGTACACTATGTAGCATAACATGACACTAAATGGCATGGCTCAGTACATTGTATAATAACAATAATGATAATGATAATAATGATATAAATAACAGCAACTATAACAAATAACAACACTAACAATAACACTACTACTACTACTACTACTACTACTACTACTACTACTACTACTACTACTACTACTACTGCTGCTGCTGCTGCTGCTGCTGCTGCTGCTGCTGCTAATAATAATAATAATAATAATAATAATAATAATAATAATAATAATAATAATAATAATAATAATAATAACAACAACAACAACAACAATAGTAATAATAATAACGTCTGGAATTTATATAATCCTGAATTTTGTAAAGCAATACACCAAAGCATGGCATGACACGTCACCATATGCCAAGACATGACACCAAATGGCAATCACACGATATAATATGACACAACACCACATGGCATGACACGACAGAACATGACACAACACCACAGCCATGCATAAAATTATACCACATGTCATGAAAAACACTACATAACACACCACATGGTATGGCGTCGTGTTGTGGGGGGACGGGATAGCCTAGTGGTCAGAACATTGCGCTCGCAATTTGACGACCCGGGTTCGATTCCCGATCGAGGGGATTTTTCCTCTGGAGTTAACATCAGTGCTGACTCCACTCTCCCCAAAAGTCCTTCATATGAGACTATATACCGAGGCCCCGTGTGCAAACACACGCAGAAAACATCTTGCGCTCACGTTAAATCCTGTTCCACTTTTCGTAATAGTAGGCCATCGTGCGCCGGTGGGAACAGATAACATTTACAAAACTGCATACACATGGGGACTGGATGTAAAAAAGCACAAGAGTGCTTACCCCATTATCCTCGATATAAAAGAATAAATAAAATAAAAAGAATAAATAAATGGCACAACACCACATGGCATGGCACGACACACCACCAGTTCACTGACCTGCTCTTTTAGTACTAAACCTCTCAAAGAGGGGACTGACCCTTCAGTCAATGTTAAAGATCCCATGGCAACAAATACGTCAGAGGTAGATAGGATTTTACGTGATGAAATTCCTTTAATTAACAAAGACTATATACACAATGTAATCTGGAAACGCAATAGGTTTTGATCACAAGAAGACTTGCCCTGTTCTCGAGGGCATTATATTATTCAGTTAACTTAACACACTGTTGGCGAAAAGTAGCTTTCACATTAATTAATTAATAACGACTTTCTTGTTATGTCATACATTTCAGAGAAAAGCAAAAACAATTTTCTGAAAGGAAAAAAAATCGAGTAAGAAAATCACGGTTAATTTAGAAATTAAACTAGACTTTCGTTAGTAAGGCGCAGTTTAATTTACGATGATTGAAGGTTAGTGACAGTGAAAATAAAGTTATGTGTGGGTGAGTAAGTGCTGAGTCCCGCGCTCATCTTTTTTTTTTTTTCCTCCGGTGCTCATCTTACAGTCAGGATTTAGATCTTCTATCTATCTATCTATCTATCTATCTATCTATCTATCTATCTATCTATCTATCTATCTATCTATCTGTCTGTCTGTCTGTCTGTCTGTCGGTCGGTCGGTCGGTCGGTCGGTCGGTCGGTCGGTCGGTCTGTCTGTCGGTCGGTCGGTCGGTCGGTCGGTCGGTCGGTCGGTCGGTCGGTCGATCGATCGATCGATCGATCGATCGATCGATCGATCGATCGATCGATCGATCGATCGATCTATCTATCTATCTATCTATCTATCTATCTATCTATCTATCTATCTATCTATATCCCTTAGTCTGGCAACTGAAGACTTGACAACCAGTTCCCTCCATTCCTCTCTCTGTTCTGCCTTTCTCAGGGTTTTGTTGAGTTCTAGGCCTGTCCATTGGCTGATGTTGTCTTCCCATCTCTTCTTTGGTCTGCCTTTTCTTCTTCCTCCTTGGCATGCAACCGTAAAAGTAGACTTACTAGGAGGGCAGGTCATCTAAGGGAAATGACAGGAGAAGGGCAGGTAACTTCTCCATGTCACCAACCTCAAATAATCGTGAAATAATCGTTATTAAGCCGCCCCCTTACTTTCGTAATTCTGCTTTAATTTGTTAATCATTGTTCGGTCAGTGACTTCAGTCATACGAATTCACATGTGGAATTTTAGCAATCTGTCAAGGGGCCACGTATTTCTATTTTAGGAAGTGTGAAAACTTGTCTCAACATGGAAATTAATGTGAAAAACTTGTTCAAACATGAAAATTAGTTTAATTTTTTTTATGAAGTATGAAAAGTTGTCCAAACGTGGAAACTAGTTAAAATTTATCAAGTGTAAAAATTTGTCTAAACATGGAAATTAATTCAAAACATTGTCACAAGTTGTGGGAAAAAGCAGTGCAGTGTCAGCCCTACAGTAAACAGGGATTTTTGTGGGAGTAAAGCAAACATCCCATGCACTTGGACAAAACCAGTTTAAACCCGAATTTTTAATCAGTCGTTAGAGTAATTATGCATAATTAATATTGCCAGGGCTCCCTATTATTTAGCACTGGTAATCTACGTTTTAAAAAAAAATGTTCAGTTTATTCGTTTATTTTGAAGATTATTGAATAAGCACTGCCGTGCTTTTTACATACAGTCACCGTGTTTATGCAGTTATATACATTTTGTTCCCCTTCTGTCTTGTCCACAACTTCAGGTTAAGACAAGTGTAAAGTACCTAAAAGTGAAACAAACAAAAGAATCAAGGTTTCTTTCACACAAAAATGTCTAAAATCGACTGACTAAAGCTTGACAAAGCACACTTCTTATAGAATTTATCCAGCGTTTTAGGGCTGTTGCACCCAGCACTTTAATTATTATTATTTTTTAAAATTTATTAAAGTTGACATTATTAAACCCTTTTCAGATGTGGTAGAGATGGGTGTACTACGTGTGCTAGTAGGCATCCGCCACTCTCGGGAGACTATGGAGGTGTGCTCTATGTTAGAGAACGCAAAGCCTGGGTAAGTAACTATGGACGGCAAGCTGTTACCCATGCACAGACTCCCCTTCCCCCTCTCCATGCCACTGGATTGATCCATTGGAAAGGCAATGACCGATACGAATGGTTCCAGTACCGTCTCAGGAGCCGCCAGAACGTCGCCATATACAGCCCCGAGCCACCCTGGGGACTCCAACTCCCCGATTTTTTCTCAGGGATAGTGTCTAAACACGACATCTATGTGCGTGTGCAGAGCAGGCCATTGTGTGGTGGTAAGAGTGGATGACAACAAAATATCAAACCAACATGACAACTACGTGTGCCACGAGCAGTAAAAGTACCCATAGCAATGCTCTGCCTCACTAATCATGTGTTTGACACCGACTTGACATATTTTTGTTTTTCTGTGGGGGCGATTTTTCATATCAAACACAGGTGAAAATTAATGTACTTTTGTGGCTCTGGTTCACATGTGGAAAATAATACTTCCTGGACACTTTTTTTTTTTCAATTTCTGTGTTAATGACCCCGACTTTGGGTGAGGATGTTTGCTTAATCTGTGCAGAAACACGTTTTGGGGACTTATCTTCACCACAGTTAAATTCTGATTTAGCTCCCTTCATCGTCGGTAAAATTTCTGGATCTTATGTAAGTTGCTTCCTATTCTGGTTAAGATAAGTATATTGAAGTCTACCATCTTGAAAGTACAAAGCTTCCTCAATTACGTCTGTATTTACCTAGCTGTTTTCGGGGAATTTTCTACCTATGCTTTTTCCTGGTGAAACTGGGGCCGTGATCTCTGGGTCTTTCGCCCCTGGGTTGTAGTTTCTTTTTTTTTTCGGCGTCCACTCTTGGGGCCAGTTCTTTGTGTCTAGATAAGACTTTCTCTCTTGGAACCATTGTAATTACTATGGTCTGTATTCATTTGGCCCCGCCACGATGCTGCTCAATTTGTCCACCTCTTTCATTTCCTTCAGCGATGCACATCACTTCCGTGGAGATGCCGGGGGCCTGTTATGGTATTAAACAGCATCCTCACCTTCTGGAAATTTTGTGCTACGAATTCCCTCTCTTTTGTCCCTTTCTTTGTTTCTGTCTTGTTTCTTATCTTCCTGTCACCTTCTTCTTCTTTGTATTCTGCGTACTTTGGCTAGTCTCATGCCGTTTTTCCCCCAAAAGACTTAAAAGA
>CM060328.1:12450885-12463385 GCA_030674155.1 Stramonita haemastoma | reverse complement strand
AGGGAAAGTAAAGCAGCGAGGGAGATGAGATGGGCGCCGCCTTCAATATGCTGGCCCCTGGAGAAGCTGAGGTCTCTAACGCCTCGCTCCCTAATGACCACACAGGTTATGGGAACACCTTTTTGGTACTGTAGAGTATTGTATTATATTGAATTGTACTGTATTGCATAGTGTTGTCTTGCATTCTTGTATTGCATTGCACTGTATTGCATTGTGTTGTCTTGCATTCTTGTATTGCATTGTACTGTATTGGATTGTGTTGTTTTGCATTCTTATATGCATTGTGGTGCTTTACATTCCTGTATTGCATTAGACTGTATGGCATTGTTCTGTTTTGCACACTTGTCTTGCATTGTACTGTATTGCATTGTACAGTATTGCATTGTGCTGAATTGCACTGTACTGTATTGCATTGTACAGTATTGCATTGTGCTGTTTTGCATTCTTGTCTTGCATTGCGCTGTACTGTATTGTACTGTATTGCATTGTAATGAATTGTATTGTACTGTAGTGCATTGTGCTGTTTTGCATTCATGCATTGCATTGTGCTGTTTTGCATTCTTGCATTGCATTGCATCCTTCACTGCGTGAGAATTCAGGTATTTTCTCTTGCTCAGAGCGCATCACCACAAGCTCAGTGCCACAATTTCCCCCCATGTCAATGTATGCGTTTCCTTGTGACTGTACATCATTTTGCACACTGTTGACGGTGACTGTACATCATTTTGCACACTGTTGACGGTGACTGTACATCATTTTGCATACTGTTGACGGTGCCTGTGCACCATTTTGCATACTGTTGACGGTGACTGCACCATTTTGCATACTGTTGACGGTGACTGTGCACCATTTTGCATACTGTTGACGGTGACTGTACATCATTTTGCATACTGTTGACGGTGACTGTGCACCATTTTGCATACTGTTGACGGTGACTGTACATCATTTTGCATACTGTTGACGGTGACTATACATCATTTTGCATACTGTTGACGGCGACTGTACATCATTTTGCACACTGTTGACGGTGACTGTACATCATTTTGCATACTGTTGACGGTGACTGTACATCATTTTGCATACTGTTGACGGTGACTGTACATCATTTTGCATACTGTTGACGGCTTCCTTTATTACAGGCAAAGCTTCTCCCCGGTGTGTATTAGCAGTCTCTCAGTGATGCCCACGTGTGATGATGTGTAAAACAGATAATAATCTATTACAGTCTAGATGACCTTCAGAGTGTTAAGCTGAAGAATGCCCAACATTAAACGATAACAAGAACGACTCCCATCTGCGTTAAATGAATACTGCAGACAGACAGAAACTCAGGTTTATCGTCTTCTTTTGTTTATGTTTTTCGCGTTAGAGCTCCGAGGTTTACCAATGGTGAGATTTTTGCGTATGCGACCATTTTTACCCACATCTATATTCATTAAAAAAAAATTTTTATTTCGAGGATAATGAAAAATGAATAAGCCCTCATGTTCACACACAGGACTTCAAATTATTGTCTCATCTGAAGGACTTTTCGGGGAAGTGGAGTCACCACTAGTGTTAATTCCAGAGGGAAAATCCCCCGAACGAGATTCGAACCCCTGTCAGCAGATAATGAGCGCATCGCTCTAACCACCAGGCTATCCAATCAATAACTGACAGAGTTGTTGGTCTAGGCCGAGCGTAGATTTGAACCTAAAAGCTGTGATAGGACGGCGTGGATGGGAAACCTTTTGCCTTACCCACTGGGCCTTTTGGCTTGCTTAAAAAAAAAAGTTATTGTTTCCTCGGCTAGAGCTCCGAGGTTCATTAAAGGTGAGATTTTGCGTATGCCACCGTTTTTACCCACCATGAAGGTAGCCATATTCCAACTTCAGGGATTTAAGCTGTATATTTGTTTCTGTAATCCACCGAACGCTGACATGTTTACGGGACATTTAACGTACATATTTGATCTTTTGCGTGTGTATATGCACGAGGTGAATTTAGGCAGTGGCAGGTCTGTAACTGAAAGTCTACTTGAGAGATTGGAACAAAACTTCCCAACCCTTAATTCATCAGACACCGCCGAGATTCGAACCCACGACTTCATGGACCCATGAATTAAAGTTGAGCGGTTCTGACCACTTGGCTATAGTGTCCGTCACGGAAAAATAGCCGAAACAGTGACGTACCCCAAACAGTTACAAGTCATTCATCACTGTCACATCGAACAAGACTCCAGCTATACTTTAGTGCTTTTATTTAGTCACCACAGTTACCAGAATCAATATCAACATCAACAAAACAGGTACAAGGTCATAATAACACAAACAAAAAAAAACACCCACGTCTTCGTGGTACACTCGCCACAAAAATGTAAGAATACATATTTTGCTGCTATGACGATAAGAGTCAGGTAAGGTAGGTAGGTAGGTAGATTGCTGTATAACCCTGTATGTTTCTCAGCATCACCGACATGTGTATAACCTCAGGCGTAACCATACAAACTCACACACAGAGAGAGAAAGAAGTAAGTGGCGCCAGACTGTGGCGCCCCCACTTTTCCTCATGGAGATCTACGACTAGTCCCATGCCTAAATCACGACATGAAAATGATCACACACCACAGCTTGTTTGAAACAACGGTTATGCAACAGTGGTAACAAATTGGACAACGAAGCAAAGCTCAACAATATAATAATGAAGAAGACTGTTCGGATATGATCACCACAGGAAAAAAAAATCCATCAACTGAAGTTATGGCAGTGGAATGAAGGAATTCCTTGTCATACACAGTAGAATCTTGGGTCACCAAAAATGCATAAACACCATCATAGGCAACGCTTGTCACTCCGGTACGAAACAAAACAAGTCTGACTGTCTGAAAGGTAAAGGTAAATGTAGAGGTATCCCATAACCTATGTTGTCGTAAGGGAGCGAGGCGTCAGAGACCTCAGCTTCTCTATGGGCCAGCATATTGAGGGCAGCGCCCATCTCCTCTCCCTCGTTGCTTTACCTTCCCTGACCCTAAAGAGTGCAGGTACCCATTTAGAGCTGGGTGAACTGGGGGACTGTACTGAAGCCAAGGTGTGCAAACCGTCACCCATCCACTTGGTAACCACGCTCGATGCTGCTTAACCTTAGCTTGTGGAAAGCAAGTGCTCTGTCTCAAAACTGGGTTTTAAGTGAAGGAAATTATTTTGATATTGTCGAGCGAATCTCCATTATTCCTAAATTTTCCGTGAATATCTGGCCAAGATATTTTGTTGTTGTCTTGTTCTGTACACCGCTGCAATGTCATTTTTTTTTTAACAGACGGGTTTGAAATAAATATCGGATATGCTGTATTGTTTTAGAGTTAAATAAACCTAGTATCTTGCCCCACCTCTTATCTATCTGTTCCTACTTTCAAAAAGACATCCCTGTCTAACAGTGTGTGTGTGTGTGTGTGTGTGTGTGTGTGTAAATTTGAAATCTGTTACTTTTTGTTGCTGTTTTTGTGTACGGTCACATGTGCGTGAATGATTTGAGTGCAAGCGGTTTTTTTTTGTGTTTTTTTTTGTTTGGTACATGTGCATAAAGACTTGCTTTGAAATTTCCAACAGAAAAGTTTGTTTTGAAAAAAAAATGGTTTAAGTTTTTTTTTTTTTATAAAGAAGTTTGGTCAAGAGTTATTTTTTCGTCTGTTTTAGTTTACAGAACTCTGTCTTTTGATATCACGGGGATGCACAGTGGAAAAAAAACTTGTTTGAAAAGACCTGATTATGAAATCATCGTCACAACATAAGAAAACAGTATTTTAAGAAGTGTTTTCCTGATCAGAAGAACAAAGTAACAAATGGTAAATGCTGTGATGTTCTTTTTGTCACAGAACAGATTATGTATGAGTGTAACATGTAAAAAAAACACTTGAAGCTGATATTTGTCTGTGTGCGAATCTGTTCCTGATTGAAGTCAACCCTCACGGGTTTTGAAAAATAACAAGCTTTAACTGTACAAGAAAACATCATGTCCGAATTCAATATGTCAAAACTTTCAATTTTGCGTTTACCTTATAATAATTATCTGTTTTCTTCTTCTTTGTCATCGATCACTCAGCCAGCAACTACTGTCTGCCAATGTAAGCGAAAATGTGTTGCGCTGCCATCAAGCGCCTGACAAGGCAGGCCCAGCACATCCGACAGGCATGATTATCTATATCATTCAAAGAAGTTCGGATACCCAAAGATAGGAATTCATCATAAACGTCGTCTCAGCACATCTGGAGGTCTTTTCATATAGACACTGGACATGGTACACACACTGCACATGTTGCGATGGCTGAAGAAGTGAGGAGAACATCACCAGGAATTAGATGAAGAGAACAGAACTTAACTGTCTGTTTACCACTGCCGAACACCACCAACACAGTCCTGACAGCTCTTGGTCTATGGCATAGTAGCGGCTTCTTTCACTGCCTAGAGCATAGTGGTCAGTCCTTTGCCTAAGATGGCCAATAGCATAGTACCCTTCCTTTCCTTACATTGACCTCTACCGTGGTGGCCAGTCCTTTCTCTATGTTGGCCTAGAGCATAGTGAATGGTCCTTTCCCTTGCCTATAGCATAGTGGGTCCTCCACCTTGCCTATAGCATAGTGGGTCCTCCACCTTGCCTATAGCATAGTGGGTCCTCCACCTTGCCTATAGCATAGTGGGTCCTCCACCTTGCCTATAGCATAGTGGCCGGTCCTTTCCTTATATTGGCCTCTGCCACGATGGCCGGTCCTTTCTCTATGTTGGTCTAGAGATCACCGGCCGGTCCTCTCCCTTGCCTATAGCATAGTGGCCTCTCTTGTCCTTGCCTATAGCATAGTGGCCTCTCTTATCCATGCCTATAGCATAGTGGCCAGGTCCTTTCCCTTGCCTATAGCATAGTGGCCAGATCTTTTCTCTTGCCTATAGCATAGTGTCCAAGTCCTTTCTCTTGCCTATAGCATAGTGGCCAGATCTTTTCTCTTGCCTATAGCATAGTGGCCAGATCTTTTCTCTTGCCTATAGCATAGTGTCCAAGTCCTTTCTCTTGCCTATAGCATAGTGGCCAGATCTTTTCTCTTGCCTATAGCATAGTGGCCAGATCTTTTCTCTTGCCTATAGCATAGTGGCCAGATCTTTTCTCTTGCCTATAGCATAGTGGCCAGATCTTTTCTCTTGCCTATAGCATAGTGGCCAGATCTTTTCTCTTGCCTATAGCATAGTGGCCAGATCTTTTCTCTTGCCTATAGCATAGTGGCCAGATCTTTTCTCTTGCCTATAGCATAGTGGCCGGTCCTGTCTCTTGCCTATAGCATAGTGTCCAGGTCCTATCCCTTGCCTATAGCATAGTGTCCAGGTCCTATCCCTTGCCTATAGCATAGTGTCCAGGTCATGTCTCTTGCCTATAACATAGTGGCCATGTTCTAACCTAGAGCATACTGGCCAGGTCTTTGCCTATAACTTTGTGGGTCCTCCACCTTGCCAATATCACAGTGGCCCCTCTCTTGCCCTTGCCTATAGCATAGTGGCCTCTTTTGTCCTTAACCCTTGCCTATAGCATAGTGGCCTCTTTTGTCCTTAACCCTTGCCTATAGCATAGTGGCCTCTTTTGTCCTTAACCCTTGCCTATAGCATAATGGCCGGCCCTTTGCCTACGTTGGCCAAGAGAGTAGTGTCTGGTTCTGTCCTTGCCTATAGCACAGTGTCCAGGTCCTCAACTTTGCCTATAGCATAGTGTCCAATTCCTTACCCTTGCCTATAGCATAGTGGCCAGTCCTTAGCCTATGTTGGCCTAGAGAGTAGTGTCTGGTTCTGTCCTCACGTATAGTACAGTGACCTCTCTTGCCCTTGCCTACAGCATAGTGGCCAGATCCTCCACCTTGCCTATAGCATAGTGGCCAGATCCTCCACCTTGCCTATAGCATAGTGGCCAGATCCTCCACCTTGCCTATAGCATAGTGGCCAGATCCTCCACCTTGCCTATAGCATAGTGGCCAGATCCTCCACCTTGCCTATAGCACAGTGACCAAGTCCTTTCCCTTGCCTATAGCATAGTGGCCAGGTCCTGTCCCTTGCCTATAGCATAGTGGGTCCTCCACCTTGCCTACAGCACAGTGGCCACGTTCTTTCCCTTACCTATAGCACAGTGGCCAGTCCTTAGCCTATAGCATAGTGGCCTCTCTTTCCCTTGCCAATATCACAGTGGCCTCGCTCTTGCCCTTGCCGATAGCATAGTGGCTGGTCCAGTCCTTTCATACCATAGTGTCCAGGTCTTCGCTTATAGCACAGTGTCCAGATCCTCCACCTTGCCTATAGCACAGTGTCCGTGTCTCTTCTCTTCCCTACAGCATGGTGGCGGGCCCCTTGCCGATGTTGGCCAGGCTGGTGTTGACGGAGGTGAGCTCAATCTGGTCGCTCTTGCTGTTGGTGCAGGGGGTCACCACGATGCCCGGGTACCCGGGGTCCGCCCTCACCTCAGAGTTCCGGGTGCCGCACGGCGCCAGACACACCTGGCGGATGCGCGTGAGGAGGAGGATGCAGACGGGGTGGAGGGAGAAGGTGAAGGAGCGCATCCAGCTGAGGGCCTGGATGAGTTTGATGGTGGAGTGACAGGTGGGCTCCACGCACTCGGGTTCCAGCATGGTGATGGCCCCGTAAGGCAGCTGAGTGATGACCGTTAGGAGGTTTAGCACGCACACCGCCACCACCACCTTCCGGTGATTCTCCTTCACTTCAGGCGTCTCCGCCTCTAGCCCCCCTCCCCCTCCTCCTCCTCCTCCTCGTCCTTCCGAATCTGGAAAGCTGACGAGGTCTGTGGAGGTGGCGTTAGCGTGGGTGTGGTGAGCGTTGACGCCTTGCCGCACGGCTGTCACGTGCAGGGAGGGCGCGTGCGTGGCGGGCGGCCTGAGCGTGGAGATCTCCTGCACGTCCTGAGGCATGCCCCCGATGATGGTGACCAGGATCAGCACGGACAGCACGATCAGCAGCACGCACGGCACGTACAGCGACGTCACCGCCGACGCCACCGCCGCTTTCTTCGTGACTCCGTACATGCACATCTCCCCTTCAGGCCAGGCTACGGCCGTGAGGAGCCAGAGAGGCACCAGGATTCCTAGCCCCAGCATCCAGGGCAGCAGGAAGACCAGGCCTCTGAGGAAGGCTCTTCTGAAGGTGGTGTGGTAGAGGCCCGGGGAGATGGCGAACATGAGGCGGTCGATGTTGAGGGTGATGAGGACGAGGAAGGAGATGAAGGGGAGCACGGTGTCCAGCACCATCCAGGCCACGCAGTAGGCGTGCGCCAGGCGCCAGGGCTGCAGCTCGTAGTACACCGTGAAGGGGTCCACCATCACGCTGAACGCCAGGTCTGACAGAGCCAGGTTCACGATCTGAAATGGGGCACAGAGAAAAGTGAGGGTAAGAGCTAGCCCTGAAAGAGGACTGAGGAGTAGTACAGTGGAATGTTTTTAGAGCCTTGTGGACTATCTGAAATATAACACAGGGGTGGTGGACTGTTACAGCTCTGAAGTATCACACAAGTATGGACTGTTAGAGGCCTGAAATAGGACACAACAATGTACTAATAACGCCTGGTGGACGATCTGAAATAGGACACAGCAAGAGACTGTTAGTTTAGGGCCTGGTGGAGAATTTGAAATAAGGCACAGGAGTAGTGGACTGTTAGAATCCTGTAACTGGACACGAACATGGATTGTTAGAGCCCTGAAATATGAAAAAAATGAAGTGTTAGAGCCCTGAAATAGAACACAACAATATACAGTTAAGGCCTGGTGGACGATCTGAAATAAGACATAAGAGTAGTGGACAGTTAGAGGCCTGAAATATGACAATGAAATATACTGTTTGTTAGAGCCTGGTTGACGATCTGAAATGGGACATGGGTGTAGTGGACTGTTAGAGGACTGAAAATTAATATGACACAACAATGTACTATGGACGATATGAAATAGAATGCAGGAGTAGTGGGTTGTTAGAGGCCTAAAATAGGACGTTACAATACTGTTTGCTAGAGCCTGGTGGACGATCTGAAACGGGACACGGAAAAGTAACTGTTAGAGCCCTGAAACAGGGCACAGGAGTAGTGGACTGTTACAGCCTTGAAAAAAGAATACAGAAATGGACTTTTAGAGCTCTGAAATATGACTCAACATTGGATTGTTAAAGCCTCGTGGACGATCTGAAATAGAACAGAGGAGTGGACTGTTAGAGCCCTGAAATAAGATATAACAATGTACTATTAAAGCCTGGTTGACGATCTGAAATAGGACATAGGTGTAATGGATTGTTAGAGCCCTGAAATAGGACACAACAATGTACTATTAAAACCTGGTGGACGATCTGAAATAGGACAAAGTAAAGTAACGGTTAGAGCTAGCCCTGGACTAGGACTGAGGAGAGGATTGTTAGAGCCCTGAAATATGACACAACAATGTACTACTAAAGTCTGATGGACAATCTGAAATAGGACATAGGTGTAATGGACTGTTAGAGGACTTGAATATGACACAACAATGTACTATTAAAGCCTGGTGGACGATCTGAAGAAAGGACACAGAAACGTAACGGTTAGAGCCCTGAAATAGGACTGAGGAGTGGACTGTTAGAGCCCTGAAATAGGACTGAGGAGTGGACTGTTAGAGCCCTGAAATAGGACTGAGGAGTGGACTGTTAGAGCCCTGAAATAGGACTGAGGAGTGGACTGTTAGAGCCCTGAAATAGGACTGAGGAGTGGACTGTTAGAGCCCTGAAATAGGACTGAGGAGTGGACTGTTAGAGCCCTGAAACATGACATTGCTATATACTGTTTGTTTGAGCCAGATTGTCGATCTGAAATAGGACAGAGGTGTAGTGGATTGTTAGAGCCCTGAAATAAGACATTGCAGTGGATTGTTAAAGTCTGGTGGACGATCTGAAGTAGGACAAAGAAAAATATGTCAGAGCCCTGAAACACTACACAGAAGTAGTGGATTGTTAGAACCCTGAAATAATAATAATAATAATAATAATAATAATAATAATAATAATAATAATAATAATAATGATACATGGAATTTGTATAGCGCTATCTCTTGTAAAAAAACAAATCAAATATATACTATTAAAGCCTGGTGGACGATTTGAAATAGGACACAGCAATAGACTGTTGGCTTAGAGCCTGGTGGATATTTTGAAATAGAGCACAGGAGTAGTAGACTGTTAGAATCTTGAAACAGAACACTGCAATAGACTGTTAACGATCTGAAATAGGATACAGCAATAGACTGTTTAGCTTAGAGGCTTGTGGAGAATTTGAAATAGAGCACACGAGTAGGGGATTGCTATAGGCCTTGAAAGAAGACATTTCAATGGATTGTTAGAGCCTGGTGGACGATCTGAAATAGGAAACAGGAGTACTTGACTGTTAGAGCCCTAAAATAGGACATTGCAATACTGGTTTGTTAGAGCCAGGTTGATGGAGATCTGAAGTAGGATGAAGAAAAGTAACAGAGCCCTGAAACGGTATACGGGAGTAGTGGATTGCTACAGCCTTGAAAAAGGACACAAAAGCGGATTTTTAGAGCTCTGAAATATGACACAACAATGGATTGTTGCCTGGTGGACGATCTGGAATAAGACAGAGGACTTGACTGATACAGCCCTGAAATAAGATGACCAGGGAAATCTTTAAAAATGTCCAACCCTAATCCAGAAGGGCCTCTCAGATTCGAACCCAAAGCCATGCTGTGCAACAGCCATTAGGTCCTGAACAAGGAGAACAAGTAGAGGAACTTTGAGACAAATCAGATGTGGTTCGAAAACACTATAGAGTGCGATGCAATGAAATACAAAAATGATACAATGCCACACCATACCACACCACACCAACACCAGAACCTCTCTACAACCCCCTCCCACCCCCACCCAACTCCTCCCCTCCCCCTAACCCACCATCACCACTACTACCACCACAACCCCCACCACCATCACCATAACCCACCAACCACCACCACAACTCACCACCACCACCACCACCCACCACCCACCCCCACTCCCCAAACCACAACCACCCTAAAAAAAAACAACAACACACACACACACACACAATACCAACTTCAAACCCACACCTGCTGATAGACGAACTGCACGCGCGTGGACCTTCTGAGCATGACGAAGACGATGAGGAGAAGGTTGAGGAGGATGTTGCTGACGGTGATCACCATGCCGATCCTGGCGCTGTGGATGAAGCCCCTCTCCAGGGAGCTGGTATGGTACATCCCATTACCCTCCTCCCCCGAGGCTTCAGGCTCGCTGCTAGCCTCCAGCTGCCTCCCTCCTTCCCCCAGCCATCCTTCCAGGTCCCCTGTGTAGGTGCCTCCCTCAGGAAGGTAGTAGTAGTAGTTGGTGTAGCCATTGGGCTCGGTGGTTTGAGGCTGAGGTTG
Organism: Stramonita haemastoma; assembly: GCA_030674155.1. Taxonomy (NCBI): domain Eukaryota; kingdom Metazoa; phylum Mollusca; class Gastropoda; order Neogastropoda; family Muricidae; genus Stramonita; species Stramonita haemastoma. The sequence goes on along the minus strand of CM060328.1, from coordinate 12,452,959 downwards.
TGGATGTTGTTGCGCCTGTGGGGATTGTGAAAAAAAAGGAAAAGGAAAAATAAAGCGTGGTGAAAAATGTTTGCGAGATACGTGTTTTTATTGTTTGCTTATGTTATGTAGGAGTGATGTCTGTCAAGTGTACAACACAACGTAAGACACACGTTGTTGTTCAGGGTGCGGGATAGCCTGGTGTTTAGAGTGATGCGCTCGTGATCTGCTGACCAGGGTTCGAATCTCGTTCGAGAGGACATTTTCCTCTGGAGTTAACGTTAAGGCCGACTTCACTCCCCCCAAAAGTCTTTCGGATGAGACTATAAACCGAGGTTCTGTGTGTGAACGCACGCAGAAAATCTTGCGCATACGTTAAATCCTGTTCCGCTTTTCGTAAGAGTAGGCCATCGTGTGCCAGTGGGAACAGATGACAATATTTACAAAACTGCATACACACGGGGACCGGATGAAAAAAAAGCACATGATTGCTTATTCTGTTATCCTCGATATAAAAGAATAAATAAATAATAAAATAATAAATCAGGGTGCGGGATAGCCTGGTGTTTAGAGTGATGCGCTCGTGATCTGCTGACCAGGGTTCTACTCTCGTTCGAGAGGATTTTTCCTCTGGAGTTAACATCAGTGCCGACTCCACTCCCCCCAAAAGTCATTCGGATGAGACTACAAACCGAGGTCCCGTGTGCGAACGCACGCAGAACATCTTGCGCACGCGTTAAAACCCGTTCCGCTATTTGGAAGAGTAGGCCACTGTGTGCTGGTGGGAACGGATGACAAAACTGACAGAACTGCATACACACGGGAACTCGGTGTAAAAGAGCACACGAGTGCTTATGCTTGTATCCTCGAAATAATAGCATAAATAATAAATACATAAAATAAAAAAAGTATTTCCATGTGGCACTCAAAACATGTTCATTATATATATATTATATATATATATATATATATATATATATATATATATATACAGATATATATATGTATCAGTTGTTAAACCTCTGAGGTTCACCAATGGTGTAAGTTTTGCATATTTCAATTCAATTCAAATACTACTTTGTCTCTCACAAACAGGGCCAGTTACGTGGGTTACAAACCATACATAAAAATAGTAAAAAGAAAAAAAAACAACTTTTAACACAGTAAAAACAAACCTCAATTTACACACCATCCGAACATTAGCACGCACGCATCACAAGATAAAAAATATCCTAACACAAAAGCAATACTTCAAGGCTAGTCATAAACTCGTATTCCACCTCCACTCTCCCCACCCCCACTCCCGCCCCCTTACCATTCAGGTAGCCACAATCCAATTAAATTAATGGTAAGGGGGCGGGAGTGACGCTCCACCACGAAATGAGTCGCTTAGCACATTACCTAATTTTGCGCTAGGGGGTCAAGCTGTCAATTTTGAGATTTTGATTGATTATTAAACTAGACCTGTTTATTTATCTTATAATGAAATATCAAGGCATAATTTTTATTCCTTTTGCTTTTAAATGTGTTTTGAAAATACCCAAGCCCTCTTTCTGACAACCTGTTACCAAAATAAACTTGCCCGTTTCTCATTTCGTCACATCCTGCAGTCTACCATTTTAATTTGTTATAACTTTGCACAGAATTGTCCGATTTTCAATCTTTTTTTTGGTATTTGATAGCCACTTTATTGGACATTAATAACACATCAATAACTAAAAATTGACTTCATGTGCACTCCGTCTCATTATGTGGTGGAGCGTCACAAATTTATTTTCATGAATACAGTTCGTAATTAAACAGATCAATTTTGCCAGGACAGTGGGGCAGTACCTCCCTGCTCTTTCTGACTTTCAACTGTCGTGGGTTCTTTTGACGTGCACAAGTCCCTAGGCATGCCAGTCTAACTGGTTTCGAGTCTCCTCGAAAAGACATTGAGTTCGATATTCCCGTCAAAATTGAAAGCCAAGTCGAATTAAGTTAAAATTTTCTTTATTGAGGGTAAACGAATAAGTTTGCAAGCTTTTTTTTTATCTTGCCCTCACACACATAATCTTTCAAAAAATGTCTCACAAAGCATCCGAAACAACTCCAG
>CM060328.1:12393385-12395885 GCA_030674155.1 Stramonita haemastoma | reverse complement strand
TTCCTTTTTCTTTCCTCCGGTGTTTACTGTCTGTTTTGCCTTGGGAATTCCGGAGGCTGGCAGTGATAGATGTGGCCTACTTACCGCTTTCAGCTACAAAATGTGCCGCACGTGAGTTAGCTTACACTCTGCTTCCTTGTTTTGAAATTTTCGGGATTCCTTTGCACTCTCAGATCTTGTTCATCGTAGATAACGTTTGACACAAAGATACCAAAGGTTGTACAGGTTAAGAAATGAGGCTGGAGATATTTGCAAGGCATCTTTTTTTTCATCGTTGAATCCTAAGATCATCAATTATTCTTGTTTGTCATTTGAGCGAAAACTTAATGCGTTGCGCTGGCCTTAACCGCCTAAGAAGTCAGGCCATGGGCGTCCGACTTCAGTGTAGGAGATAATTATTATCTTTTAAGTTTTTCTGGAAAAAAATAGGAAAGAGAATGGACAAGAAGGAGGAAGTGACAGGTTTGAAGGGAAACAGGCAGAAACAAAGAGAGGAATTGAAAAGAGGGAATTTCTGGCACAGAATTTCAAGAAAGGGGAGGTGTTATTTATCCTGACAAGCCCCTGGTATCCCTTGTGGTGTTGGCTTATATTGAAACTATCGAAATAATCTTTATGCTCAACTAAACAAAAGAAGACAAAGATTGTTAGAATTACGCAAACACACACTGAAATTGTAACCATTCTTCTCACTTAAATCAATGATCAAGAAACTTTACACTTGTAAAAGTTCAGCAGATAGGCTTACTGCAGTATGCTTCTGTACACTATACACTGCTTCTCAGTTCCTTTAAGGTAAAACGTAAAGGTGTCCCCATAACCCATGTGGTCGTAGGGGAGCGAGTTGTCAGAGATCTCAGCTTCTCCAGGGGCCAGCATATTGAGGACGGCGCCCATCTCCTCTCCCTCGCTGCTTCACCTTCCCTGACCCTAAAGAGGGCAGGTACCCATTTACAGCTGGGTGAACTGGGAGACTGCACTGAAGCCAAGGCGCGCAAACGGCCACCCATCAAGTTGGTAACCTTGCTCGATGCTGCTTAACCTTAGCTTGGGGAAAGCGAGTGCTCTGACCACAGAACTATCCCATACTTAGTTGAATATTTTGTCAAATTATTCCAAAGCTCTATGAGAGGATGAGAAAATGAAAGCTTGTGTGGGATAATGTCACAAATGGGTTCAACATATCATCTTCATTTCAGATTCAAAGTGGAGCGGAGAAAAAAACAACACTTTTTGCATTTTTTAAATTAAAACAAAAACAAAAACAGAAACACACCAAATCAAAAAAAAAAAAAAAGAAACCCAAATCAAAACAAAAACTAAAAAAATCCCCCATTAAAGTGGATGTTGAAATCTGAATGCAAATGGAGTTTTAAATCACTTGAGGTATTTTCATGTGAACTTGAGTCGGACACATTTTCTTTCAGATCATCTTAGCATTCGTCCGTTAGTTTTGCTTGTTTTCTGTGAAAACCATCAGTAGTTATCAGAATTGCTTCTGTGTCTGTCTCAATGTCTTCCTTCATACTTTTTTTTTTTTTAGCAGTTTCTCTGTTTCTGTCTGTTTGTCAGCCTCTCTGTCTGTTGATCTGTGTCTGTCTCTGTCTCTCTATGTCTTTCTCTTTGTCTCTGTCTCTCTATATGTATGTATGTATGTATGTATGTATGTATGTATGTATGTATGTATGTATGTATGTATGTATGTATGTATGTATGTATGTATGTATGTAGTGTGTGTGTTACAGAAATGACACTGGTATCTGTCGCTCCAGCTTCCTTGATAATCAGTCTCTCTCTCTCTCTCTCTCTCTCTCTCTCTCTCTCTCTCTCTCTCTCTCTCTCTCTCTCTCTCTCTCTCTCTCTCTCTCTCCCCTCTCCCTCCCACTTCTCTCTCTCCCCTCCCCATCTCTCCCTCCCCCTCTCCACCTCCCCTTCCCTCTCTCTCCCCCTCTCTCTCCCCTCTCTCTCTGCGTAGTATCTTCCAAGTCATTGAAGTCTTAGCGTCTCTGGGCCCTTAAAGTTAACGAGGCCCTTACCTTAGACACAACCACCCTCATTGTCCTCAGCCCTGAGCGTCAGGCATGCACGTTATGCCAGCTGCATGGCAAGCAAGCATTGTTTTGCAGTTCACAGACTCCGCTGGCACTTTAGATCTGAAGAGGATGGTTCAAGGGGAACGCTTGTGGTGTCCTTAACAGGCTCTCTTGTCCCTAAAGGTAGATCGGTGGTCTACAGGTAATGCACCTGCCTAGAGAGCGAAAAATTCCGGGTTTTGAAGTGTGTGGTAGTTTGTTTCCTCGTTTGAGCCCCTAACTTTTTCTCCCATCCAGTGGATCGTGAGTGGTGGTATGGGTGGTAGTGGTTTTTTGGTTGAGACGATAAAATGAAGTCCCGTGTGTTACACATATTTAGCGCACGTAAAAGAATCCACGACAACAAGACAGTTGTCCATAGTAAAATTCTGTAGGAAAAAGCCACTCTGATTGGGAAACAAATACAA
>CM060328.1:12383385-12388385 GCA_030674155.1 Stramonita haemastoma | reverse complement strand
CTTCCTGTTTTCTAATGTCTTTTCCATTATTTTGTGCACTGTTCTTTCATTTTTGCTCGATTTTTTTTTTTTTGGGGGGGGGGGGGGAATTAGTGGTTGGGTGAGTTTGAACTACATAATATAACACTTCCTTCTCTTCTGTCTTTGTGTCTCTTTGTCTTTCTGTCTGTGTCACGGGGACTGGATGTAAAAAAGCACAAGAGTGCTTATCCCATTATCCTCGATATAAAAGAATAAAATCAAAAACCAAAAAAATCTCTCTCTCTGTGTTTTTGTCTGTCTCACTGTCTGTCTATCTCTCTGTCTGTCTGTCTGTCTCTCTCTGTCTCTGTCTCTGTCTCTTTCTCTCTTCTCTCTCTCTCTCTCTCTATCTCTCTCCCTTGTTTATTTATTTTATTATGTTTCACGTGTCATTTTTTCCTGGGTCTAAGCAATTTTGGTTAGTAATGTTGTGAATCTCTTTCGAAAATAAATGTGTTAGACCAGGAAAATCTCAAAGTAGGATTGAGTTTGGGGAATGGAAAGAGAAGAGGGGGAGAGGAGATGAGTGGATATATTTAAGGGAAATTATTCACGCAGTACATTATTATACTAACATTGTCTTCCCATTGTTTTCTCTGTCTGCCTCTTTGTCTCCCTCTTTTTACAGCTCCATGTAGGACAGTCTTGGCCAGTCCAGATGTTCGAGAGATATGCTTGTACTACTTCAGTTTGCTTGTTTTTTTATTTTTTTTATTTTTTTTATTTTTTTTTTTTTACTGAAGTCAGATAATGCACCCATCCAGAAAGTTAAGGGTGCTGGCAATCTGGGTGGGACGATAACTTGAGGTTCCGTGTGCAACATGTATTCACCACAAGTAAAAGAACCTACGGCAACACAACATTAGCCCCATAACAATTCTGTAGAATAGGAAGGATTTTTTTCTTGATGTTTTATTTTAAATGGGTAATGCTGCTCTTGTAGGGTCGCACTTTCCTCAGGGAGAATAACCCCTATTTCTGGCTGAGAAATCTGCCTTGACTAAAAGTACAATACAATACAAAACAGACACCAAGAACAATAAAATACAGTACAACGCAATACAATATATAATTCAATACAATACAATACAATACAATACAATACAATACAATACAATACAATACAATACAATACAATACAATACAATACAATACAATACAAGAAGTACAGTACAATACTAACAAATGGACATACCCCAAAATCGATGGATCGGTGTGATCTAGAGGTAACACAACTGCGTAGATAGAGAAAAGTCAGGGTTCAGGACAGGTCTGGATTCGATCACCGCTCCTGCCTGAATTGATGTCCCGTGTGCAACACACATTAAGCCCAGGTTAAAGAACCCACGGCAACAAGGGAGTTGTCTATGGCAAAATTCTGTAAAAACAAACAAACCACACTCTGATAGGAAACAAAGCCACATACCGACAAGAAAAGAAATATAAAAAAAATGAGTGGCACTGCTCTTGTGGCGACACGCTGTCTCTGGGGAAGACTGAACTGAATTTCACGCAGAGAAATCTGCCGTGACTTTTATAGGGGTATACAATACAAAATAGCACACGTCAGGTTTATATAACGATAAAAAGAACCCCCCACACCCTGAAGAAATTTGAAAAGAAACCCACTTATACAACATACCCACACACATGTAAAGGAAAACGTATCATTTGACTCGGGTGCTTTTTTGCATACATTTGGTATCAGAGAGAGAGAGAGAGAGAGAGAGAGAGAGAGAGAGAGAGAGAGAGGAGAGAGAGAGAGAGAGACAGACAGACAGACAGACAGACAGACAGAGACAGAGACAGAGAGAGAGAGACAGACAGACAGACAGACAGACAGACAGAGTGAGAGACAGACAGACAGACAAGACAAGACAAGACAAGACAAATTCTTTTATTCGAGGGTAATAGATAAGCACTCATGTGCTTTTTTACATCCGGTCCCAGACAGAGAGACAGAGACAGAGACAGAGAGACAGAGACACGCAGACAGACAGACAGAAGAACAGAGACAGAGACAGAACCACAGAGACACAAAAACACAGAGACAGAGAGAGACACAGAGAGAGAGAGACAGATAGCGCGCGCGAAAGAGAGAAATAGAGAGAGAGAGGAGGAGGGGGAGAGAGAGTGATAGATAGATAGATAGATAGATAGAGAGAGAGAGAGAGAATTGAATTGAATTGAATTGAATTGAATTGAATTGAATTGAATAAATTTTATTTAAAGAGGGTAATGGCATAAGCAAACATGCTTTTTTACAACCAGCCCTCTGGGCATAAAAGAACACAAATAACCAACAATCAAGAAAACCAACCTCTCAACCAAACAATGAACAATTTCTTTTTTGAAGAATACGGGGGAAAATCAAAACAAAGAATATATTAGGAATACAAATTTAAATACCAGACAGGAGAGTATGGGGAAGGAGAGAGAGAGAGAGAGAGAGAGAGAGAGAGAGAGAGAGAGAGAGAGAGAGAGAGAGAGAGGCATAATTTTGCAAATATTAACATTTCCATATCAAAAAATAATAATAATAAAAAAATTTTTAAAAAAGCATCCGAGCATCTAGTCATGTAAATAATCATATTATTAGCAACAAGAACAATGATGATGATGATAATTATAACACAAACTATGATGAGGGTGACAAAAAGACGCCAATGAGGATGATGGTGTTGAGGATGAGGATGACGATGATGGTGATGATGATGATAATGATGGTGATGATATGAACAACGACTACGACAAACGGTAAGATACATGCTGAGTGACAATAATAGTGTTGATAATAGATCAGTTCAATACGTGTTTGTGTTCAATACATGTTTGGAGAAAGGAATGTTAAATCAGAGAGACTCATTAAGTAATTAAACATGTTGGTTTTAAATCTAGAATAATTAGATTCACATTTTAGGAGCTCTGGAATATTATTCCATAGCCATCCTCCAGAGTACATAAGGCTAGACTTATAAAGATTAATTGTTGTGAAAGGAACATTTATTTTGTGCGAATGTCGATAACTATTATAAGTAAACATATTCCTAAGAGAATGTGGAGTCTTACCATGGAGTATTTTATACATGAGAATGCCTTTATTGTAAATTAACTTGGCTGGGAGGGGAAGTATATTTGCTTGTTTATAGTCAAAGTCTGTTAGAGTAGATGCCTTGTTAATGACAATTTTAATGGCTCTTTTGTGAACGCTAAGCAAATGTTTAAGTACATTTTTACTCGCTAGATCCCAGAGTGTAGATGCATAATCAATGTGAGATTGTATATATGCATAAAAGAATAGTTTCCTAGCATGTAAGTTTAAAAAGTTCTTTATTTTTCTAAACTGATACAGTTTTGATGCTATATTTCTAGACATTTTTTCTAAGTGTTTCGACCATGTGAGGTTATTATCTATTGTTACACCTAAAACTTTATGATTCGTTACTTCATCGACTTTCACATTAGAAATATACAGGAGAGGTAAAGACTGGGTGAGGTTTTGACGCTTTTGTCTATTGGTAATCAACATAAATTTAGTTTTATTGGGATGTAGAGACATGTGGTTTAAGTGTGTCCACTGAATAAGGTTATTGATACTTTTTTGCATTGTATGATAAACCTCACGCGCATCAGAGTTCGTTGTTTCAAGGGTGGTGTCATCAGCAAACATGTCGCATTGAGTACCTATGGATAAAGGAAGATCATTAATGTAAAGTAGAAAAAGTAGGGGACCCAAAACTGAACCTGAGGCACACCATAAGTGTTTGGGAGAAAATCAGAGATAGATCCATTTAAAGATACTTTCTGTTGTCTATCAGAAAGGAAAGAGGAGATCAACTCAAGAGTACTACGGGATAATTTGTAAAGTGCTAATTTTTTAAGAAGAAGTTTGTGATTTATAACATCAAATGCCTTTGCAAAATCAACAAACAGTATTCCAGTAAATTGCTTTCTATTTATATTTAATAGCCAGTGATCAACCAGCTTTGTTAAAGCTGTGTGACAGGAATGATATTCTCTAAATCCAGACTGGTTGGGGTGTATGAGATCATGTTGATTTAAGTGAGAAAGAAGACACTTATAAATATGTTGCTCCAGAGGCTTAGAAAGAACAGATAAAATAGAAATTGGTCTGTAGTTGGATGGATCGGTCTTGTTTCCAGATTTATATATGGGAATAATTTTTGCTTGTTTAAAACCTTTAGGGAAATACTTTTTATCAATGCAAAGATTATAAACATATGTAAGAGTTTCTGCTATGATTGGTGCTGAAAGCTTAAGAATTTTTGCATCAATTCCATCAATGCCACGGGTGCTTGTCTGTTTGAGCTTTCTTAAAGCAGTGTAAACTTCTTGAACGCATAGGGGTTGTATTTTCGCAAAAAGGCGAATATTTTTGTCTTTACAATACTTTTGAAGTTCATGTAAATTATTTTCTTTCGAGTAGTCATTTTGAATTACTTGTTTTGCTACAGTTGAAAAATGGTAGTTTAGTTTGTCAGCTGATATATCATTTTGCGTACTGGTTGAACTGTTGACATTTTTATTTGTTAATTGATGCATGGCTTTCCAGATTAGTCTACCATTCTTCTTCTTGCTCAGTGCATTTAGAAAATATTTCTTTTTTTCTGTTCGAATGAGGGAAACTACTTTATTTCTCTGCCTTTTATAATTTTCACGGGAGCTATGTTTCAGCAAATAATCTCTATGGTAAATGGCTTTCTGTATTTCATCTGTCAGCCATGGAGGTTTTATCCTATATTGAACTCTCTTCGTTTGCAGTGGAGTATGTTTGTTGTATATGCCATAAAAAATCTTGTACCATACTTCTAATGCCATATCAGGGTCTGTATACTGATATACGCTATTAAGCGAAGAATGTGTAAGATCATAAATAAACTTTTCACTATCGAATTTTGAAAAATTTCGAAACACAATAGTTTTATGATTTAACTTTGGTATTTTTGTGCCTTTTTTTG
>CM060328.1:12365885-12373385 GCA_030674155.1 Stramonita haemastoma | reverse complement strand
TTCTTGGCAGATGCGCTGTTTAATGCATGGAATGGATTTTTGTTTTATTGATTTTATTCTTTTTACTTTAAGGAAAATGGAACAAAGCATTCGTTTGGGTTTTTTTTGTTTTTGTTTTTTTACATCTAGTCCCCGTGTGTGTGCTGTTTTGTAAATGTCATCCATTCCCATCAGCACACAATGGCCTACTCTTCCAAAAAGCGGAGCAGGTTTTAATGTGTGCGCAAGATGTTCTGCGTGCGTTCACACACGGGACTGAGGTGTACAGTCTCATACGAAGGACTTTTTTTTTGGTGGATGTGGTGGTGGTGGTGGTGGGGGGGGGAGTAGAATCAGTTCTGATGCTAACTCCTCGTTGATAAATCAAAGGAAAAAAAAGTTCCCTTGAACGAGATTCGAACCCGGGTTCAGCAGATCACGAGCGGGGAAATGCGCAACACTCTAACCACTACGCCACACCCCCCCTAAGTGTTTGGCACTCAGTGACGCCTTCTTAGAAAGCTGCTGCTAGCTTTAAACCTGTGACAGGAATGAGGCGAGAAGGTGTTTGGCCGTCAATCTGAGAACGGTTGATTCCACTTGATGTCAGAACCACTTCTTTCTTCGCCTTGATCTTCCAAGCGTTCTGTAATCTGGCACTCTGCTGTGCTTTGAAGGCTAAATCAACACATGCATGCTGAGAGGTAATAAAGACAAACATGCAACTTCTCTCTGATTGTGGAGATCTCTCTTCGGGAACATCAATCGGAATTTTAAAGCAGAACAGTGTGCCAGTGTCTTAAGGTGAATTCATGTTTAATTTTAAAAAAAAAGTATATCAATGGCATCACCTGCATTCATTCCAAGAGAATAGATATTGCAGAGATGTAGTTTTACACTCAGATCGTTTGTTACACTTACTTTGGTTTCAGGGGACGGGGTAGCTTAGTGGTTACAGAGTTGCCCTCGCAATCTAAGGGCCTGGGTTCGAGCCACGACCGAGACGCCAGTTCCAAGGGATTTTTTCTCCTTGGAGTTAACCTCTGTGCTGATTCCACTCCCCTGAAAGTCCTTCGGATGAGACTATAAACCGACACTCCGTGTGATAACGCATGCACGCACACACTATTTTTTGTTGTTGTTGTTCACACGTCAAAACCTGTTCCACCTTTTGGAAGAGTATGACATTGTGTGCCGCCGAAACATATGACAACATTTACACAACTAGTATGCATATAGGAACTAGATAAATAAAAAAAAAAGAAACACATAAATGATATATCCTTTATCCTCGAATTAAAATAATTTGAATAGAAATTAATAAAGAAAAAACAACTTCAAAAGTTGCGGGGAAACGGATGACAAAATTTACAAAACTGCATAAACACGAAGATTGGATGCAAAAAAAGCGCAAAAGTTTATTCCATTATCCTCGAAATAAAAAAAAACAGTTTTCACACAGCAACAGCATCTGTACTTTCCAAAGCATCTCTGTATTTAGTGGCAGGCTGAATTAGACAAATGAAACGAAGCAAAAAAAAAACCCAAACAAAAAAAAACACCTTTCGAAATCTTTGCTAAGGTTATCAACTTTCTAGCCCATGTATAACTAACCAGACGGTGACGGTGCCTGTCACTATTGTCATTGTCCTTCATGGCATGATTAAGGTGTTTTGAGCTTAGCTCGAACAGAACCAGTCTGTCCACAACGATGCCAATTGTACCATTGTGTCTCTGGCGGTACCCGATTTGTCCAAAGATCTAAAGTCGGATGTGCTGGGCCTGACTTGACAGGCGCTTAAGGGCAGCGTAACACATTTTCATTCATATGCCAGACAATGATGGTTGTTGTCTGAGCGTACGACAAAAAAGTGCCTAAGGGCTGTGTGAGACGGTTGGGAAGTTCTCTATTTGTGGTGTGTGTGTGTGTGTGTGTGTGTGTGTGTGTGTGTGTGTGTGTGTGTGTGTGTGTGTGTGTGTGTGTGTGTGTGTGTGTGTGTGTGTGTGTGTGTGTGTGTGTGTGTGTTTGGGGGGATTGTATGTGTGTGTGTGTGTGTGTGTGTGTGTGTGTGTGTGTGTGTGTGTGTGTGTGTGTGTGTGTGTGTGTGTGTTGTGTTTGGGGGGATTGTATGTGTGTGTATGTGTGTGTGTGTGTGTGTGTGTGTGTGTGTGTGTGTGTGTGTGTGTGTGTGTGTGTGTGTGGTGTGTGGGGTGTGAACGTGCGTGTGGGTGTCTGTATGAGTTGTGCAGGTATGCGTATTATATGTATCAAAAGTTAAACACGATCTCAACGGAAGAGGTTTATATTGCAAATGGCTGCATTGTGTGCTATTCAGTTACGTTATTCTCTTGTGTTTTGTTCTCCTGTAAAACGTTAAAATGTATTTTTTAAAAATGAATACAGGAAACAAAAGTGTATGCTTTCTATATCAATCAATTAATCCCAAAGCTTTTAATGAAATACGAAGCATCACCTATTTAGGTAAATAAAAAAAAAAGACATGCCCGTTTCTACCAGGAGAAAAAAAATCACTGGGAAGGGGGGGGGGGGGGAGTTTTATCACACAGCACCTACTACCAAAAGCCTCTCTCAGGGAATTGTCGTCTGCTTTAAGAACGTCGTAGGAAACTTTGACAAGATTGTCAAACCTTTCACCTTCCCTGTGCATGGGGTTGCCAAGGGCCCGTCAGTATAAATAGCAACCCTCCCCCCTCTCCTTTCTTGGATATTCTGTGCCAAGATTTCCCTCTCTTGGCTTTAAATCTGCCTTGTCCTTTTTCTTCATGTCACCTCCTTCTTGTCTAATTTCTGCTTTCTTGATCCATTTTCTTGCCAGTTTTTTTTGTTCCAGAAAGACTTAAAAAGTTGACTATTTTCTCCCAAGTCGAAGTAGGATGCGCTAGGCTTGACTTGTCAGGCGCTTAACGGCAGCACAAGGCTTTTTTTTTCCTTGCATGTGACAGACAACAATAGTTGCTGTCTGAGCGTTGGATGATTTATTTATTTATTTATTTATTTATTTATTTATTTATTCTTTTATATCGAGGATAACAGAATAAGCAATCGTGCTTTTTTTCATCCGGTCCCCGTGTGTATGCAGTTTTGTAAATATTGTCATCTGTTCCCAGCGGCACACGATGGCCTACTCTTACGAAAAGCGGAACAGGATTTAACGTGTGCGCGCAAGATGTTCTGCGTGCGTTCGCACACGGGGCCTCGGTTTATAGTCTCATCCGATGATAAAGAAGAAGAAGAAAATCTCTTAATGCGACCTGCCGAGACGACTGCAGAACGTGTGTGTCTGCATTGGCGTCAATTTACTATGATGTTTCAATCTTCTAATTCTGATATTGTTTTCTTCATATCGAAGGACAACGTTGATATTGTTTGTTTGTCTTGTATTAATGCATTTTTTTCTGGTAAGCTGTATTTGTGTGTGTGTGTGTGTGTGGGGTGTGTGTGTGTGTGTGTGTGTGTGTGTGTGTGTGTGTGTGTGTGTGTGTGTGTGTGTGTGTGTGTGTGTGTGTGTGTGTGTGTGTATGTGTGTGTGTGTGGGGGTATGTCTGTGAGTGTGTGTGTGTGTGTGTGTGTGTGTGTGTGTGTGTGTGTGTATGTGTGTGTGTGTGTGTGTGTGTGTGTGTGTGTGTGTGTGTGTGTGTGTGTGTGTGTGTGTCTGTTTTTGTGTGCGTGCGTGCATGCGCGTATGTGTTACATATGTGAGTACAATATGTGTGCGTGTGTGTGTGCGCGCGTGTGTGTGTGCGTGTTTGCGCGGGTGTGTACGTTTACATATGTGTGCATGTGTTTTTACTCCTGTGTGGTTATATATCATGAAAAGGTAGACATGCACACGCCCGTGTGATTAACATAATATATAATCTGCAGATTATATAAAACATATCCCTGTTTGTTGGATTATATCAGGTTTAGTGGTTAGACGTTAAGATGAACACACGTACACACGTACACACGTACACACAAACACACACACACACACACACACACACACACACACACACACACACACACACACACACACACACACACACACACACACACACACACACACACACCTCTGTGTCTCCCTAGTCCAAAAAAAAACACCCAAACCTGCATTGCAAGGCGAGGGGTGGGGATTCACCATAGTAATCCTATACTTCCAAAGTGTCCTTGGGTTTTGATGAATGCTTAATTAATATACAAGCTGTGCAGAACTCTGTGACAAGGGTGTCAATCTCGTAATTCCTCTCCGATAGGGTGTCAATCTTCTAAGCCCTCTCCGATATTAAAACGAAGGCTCCTGTACAGTATGTCTATCACAGCGCTAGTGTATCATTGCCTCTTATGGATAGAGTCTGTCTATCATTCCTAGCGCCAGAGCGGGTGATTGGCTTTTGCAGTGTCTATTACTATCATGTTCATGTGAATTTTTTTTCAGTAGCCCCCTACTAGATAGATTGTTCATTATTTTTCTTTCCTTGCTTCTACAGAGCTTCGTGGTTCAACCAATGGTGAGATTTTTGCCTATTCAGCCGGTTTTGTTTTGCTCACTTAGTACTGTAGTTTCATTTAAACTTTGTGGATATTAACTTAAACATGATACCAGTGTGTATACGTTTCTTTTTTTTTATATTATTCTTTTATATCAAAGATAATGGAATAAGCAGTCATGTGCTTTTTTTTAATTTTAATTTTAATTTTTTTTACATACATTTGTTTTTTTGGTTAGAAAATTTGTCATCTATTCTTACCGGCACACTTTTTGAAAAAAACACACAGATGAAACGGGTTTTAACGTGCGGGAAAGATGTTCTGCATGCGTTCGCACACGGAATCTCTGTGTATAGTCTCATTCGATTTATTTTTTGGAAGAGTGGAGCGGGTGTAAATTTTAACTTTAGGGTAAAATTACCTCGAACAGGTGACTTAATGGTGATTCGAACCCTGACCATCAGATCATGAACATAACGCTCTACCCACTTGAATATCCTGCCTCCTGGAAGTTCAACATTATGTGAGGTTTTTAGTTTTGATTTGTTTTTATTATTACCATTTTTTTAACAAACGTTTGCTGTCTGTTTTTGAACTTTCAAAAACAATACTGCAAGGCACTGTCCAAGGAGGAAGAAAAAGGGGCAGACCAAGGAAGAGATGGGAGGACAACATCAGCGAATGGACAGGCCTAGAACTCAACAAAATTTTGAGAAAGGCAGAACAGAGAGAGGAATGAAGAAAACTGGTTGTCAAGTCTTCAGGGGAGCCACCACGGTCGCCAGACTAAGAGATATAGATAGATAGAGAGATAGATTGCTGTCTGCATTGCGGTCTTGCCAGAATTATTTTTTGAAACACTGTGGAAGATGAGAAATGGAGTGGAAAACTGAGAATATGAAAGGGTAACAAGCATACAGGAAAAAAAAACACATTTGCGGAACCCAGTCCAGCATAAAACAAAAGAATTCATGAACTAACAAAATTCATTTAAAAAAAACCTCTCTTGGAAGAGAGAGAGAGAGAGAAGAGAGAGAGAGAGAGAGAGAGAGAGAGAGAGAGAGAGAGAGAGAGGAGAGAGAGAGAGAGAGAGAGAGGAGAGAGACAGACAGACGACAGACAGACAGACAGACAGACAGACAGACAGAGACACAGAGAGAGAATAGAGAGAGGAACAGACAGACAGACACTAAGACAGACAGACAGACAGACGAACAGACAGACAGACATACACAGACACAGAGAGACAGAGACAGTGAGTGTGTGTGTTTCGAGTACACAGACATAAATCCAAGCACCACTCCAGTGTTTACAACAGCAAAGATAAAGAGAGCTGCACAAACACCATAAAGCCCACTGGTATGCATACAATAGAAAAGTTCTTCGGGTGAGACTATAAATCGAATGTCACGTGTGCGAACGCACGCAGAACATCTTGCGCACACGTTAAAACCCTTTCCGCTTTTCGGTAGAGTAGGCCATTTTGTGTGGCGGCTGGAGCGCATCACAAAATTTACATAACTGCATACACAAGGGGACTGGATGTAAAAAAAAAAGCAAACGACTGCTTATTCCATTATCTTGGGAAAATAATAATAACAAAAAAATAATTAAAATAATAATGATAATGATAATAATAGTAAAAACAACAACAACAACAACAATAATAATGATGATGATAATAATAATGACGATGATGATAATAATAATAATAATAATAATAATAATAATAATAACAACAACAACAACAACAACAACAACAATAACAACAACAACAATAACAATAACAATAATAATAATAATGATGATGATGAGGAGGAGGAGGAGGAGGAGGAGGAAGAGGAGAGGAGGAGGAGGAGGAGGAGGAGGAGGAGGAGGAGGAGGAGGAGGAGGAGGAGAAGAAGAAGAAGAAGAAGAAGAAGAAGAAGAATTACGACGACGACGACGAAGAAGAAGAAGAAGGAGAAGAAGAAGAAGAAGAAGAAGAAGAAGAAGAAGAAGAAGGAGAAGGAGAAGAAGAAGAAGAAGAATTACGACGACGACGACGACGACGACGAAAGAAGAAGAAGAAGGAGAAGAAGAAGAAGAAGAAGAAGAAGAAGAAGAAGAAGAAGAAGAAGAAAGAAGAAGAAGAAGAAGAAGAGAAGAAAAGAAGAAGAATGGAAGAAGAATTGCGAAGAAGAATTGCGAAGAAGAATTGCGAAGAATAAGAATTGCGAAGAAGAAGAAGAAGAAGAAGAAGAAAGAAGAAGAAGAAGAAGACAGAAGAAGAAAGAAGAAGAAGCAAGAAGAAGAATGCGAAGAAGAAGAAGAAGAAGGAAGAAGAAGAAGAAGAAGAAGAAGAAGAAGGGAAGAAGGAAGAAGAATTGCGAAGAAGAACGAGAAGAAGGAAGAAGAAGAAGAAGAAGAAGAAGAAGAGAAGAAGAAGAAAGAAGAAGAAGAAGAAGAAGAATTGCGAAGAAGAATTGCGAAGAAGAAGAATTGCGAAGAAAGAAGAAGAAGAAGGAAGAAGAAGAAGAAGAAGAGAAGAAGAAAGAAGAAGAAGAAGAAGAAGAAGAAGAAGAAGAAGAGAGTGCCTGAAAGAAGAAATCTCATTATGGCAAAGAAAGCACTTTTTGAAAAGCAGATAATGAAATACACACAAAACATTGCTCTAAGGCAATGTGATATACACGCTTTTATAACGCATAAGCATATTCTCTTTCATTCCATTGAGAGGAAGGTAATTTAAGAACGTAAATCCATGTGTTGCATTATTTCTATTATAGAAAGAAGTATCATCATAACTCTACCCCCCCTCCTCTTCTTTCCTCCTCGCATTCCTCCTTCTTTTTCTCTTTCTTCTTGTTCTTCTTATCGCATTCTTCTTTGCATTCTTCGCAGTCTTCTTCTTTTATGGATTCTTTGAATTTTTCTTTGTATTCTTTTTGGCATTCTTTGAATTGTTGTTGTTGTTGTTGTTGTTGTTGTTGTTGTTGTTGTTGTTGTTGTTGTTGTTGTTGTTCTTCTTCTTCTTCTTCTTCTTCTTC
>CM060328.1:12355885-12360885 GCA_030674155.1 Stramonita haemastoma | reverse complement strand
TTCCATCAGAGGTCACTGAGGGCAAATCATTCCATACATGCCACGACACATCGGTCAAGAAATCCAGGTTGCCAGTTAAAAAAATCTGCTTTACTACATAACCCTTTGCGCTGAAAAGCCTCGGGCGAATGCTAGGCTTTTTTGGTGGGGGGTTCGATAACCTGACAGACTTTAGTAAGAATCACATATAAGCAAAGTAAAAAAAAAAAAAAAAAGTAAAGGTATACATCCTGTTTCTGAAAGCTTTCTTAAAACACGTCCTTTGCAGCTGGAAGAAAAAAACAAAAACAACAACATCCCTAACACTAATAGCTACACAGCTGCAGCCAGTTACATGACAAGTTTCCAGATTGTTTTTTTTTGTCTATCAGTTTTCCTGTTTACTACGAAGTGTTGTTGTCAGCAAAATGTTTGATTTATATAACGTTGTGTTTGCCTACCCCCCCCCTCTCTCCCCCCCCCCTCGCCTATCCGGTCCCCACCCTTTAAAATACAGTTCACAGATGGTTCCAAGAAAGGCGAGGTTCGGTGCAATTACAAAAGCAATTCCTGCAAGCTGAGTATGTCCATAAATTGTGCTGCCTTTTGACAAACACTGACACGAAGTACGGGTTCTTTGAGTGCATTTTTGTTGTCTGTTTGTGTCTATATAATAATATGTGGCAAACAATAACAACAGCAGTAATAATGGTAACAAGAACAATATACTCAATGCTGGTTCTAGTACTGCTACTACTACTACTACTACTACTACTACTACTACTACTACTACTACTACTACTACTACTACTACTACTACTACTACAGATGAAGATTAGAATATGGTAATGATGATAATGGTAAATATAATAGTTAACAGTGCTAGTGGTCACATTAATAACAATCATCATCATCACCATCATCACCATCCTCCTCTTCCTCTTTCTTCTTCTCCTCCTCCCCTATCATCATCACAATCACAATAGTCATAATAATCATAATAACGTATAAGATACAACAGGAAATAGCATTGATACTAACAACAATGGTATTACATCATCAATATCAAGCGTCATCATCTTCATCATTACTTAGTTTTTTTCAGTCCTCAATCATTTAAACAGAAAGCTTCAAGTGTTTACATCAGGAAAAAAGAACAACAGTGCATTTCGTACTTTACTACAAGTCAAAACATGCAGTACGTGGTGTGCATAAAAGACAAAAGAAAAAATAGAAAGAAAGAATGAAAAAATAGAAAGAAAGAAAGAAAGAAATAAAGCAAGACTTATTTACTTTAATTTTTTATGTATTCTTTTATACAGCGAATAACGGAATAAGCACTCATGTGATTTTTTATATGCAGTCCCCATGTGTATCCTTTTTTGTCAATTTTGTTATCTGTCCCACTGGTACACAATGGCATACTCTTTCGAAAAGTGGAACATGATTTCACGTGTACACAAGAATTTCTGAAAGAAAGAAAGAAAGCAGGAAATGAAGAAAAAAGAAAGAAAGAAAGAAATAATAAAGACAGAAAGGAAGAAAGAAAGCAAAGAGAAGAAAAGAAGGAAAACAAGAAAGAAAGAAAAGAAAGAAAGAAAGAAAGAAAAGAAAAAAAAAGAAAAAAAGAAAAGAAAAGAAAAGAAAGAAAAAAAGAAAGAAAGAAAGAAAAGAAAGAAAGAAAAGAAAGAAAAGAAAGAAAGAGAAAGAAAAGAAAAAAAAGAAAAAAAAGAAAAGAAAGAGAGCAGGAAAGAACGAAAGAAACAAAGAAAAGAAAACAAGAAAGAAATAAGAAAGGCAGACAGAAAGAAAGAACAACAACAACAAAATAAAGTAAGAAATAAAAAAAAAGGAGACATGGCGCACAATACTCAATGATTTACAACCAAGTGTCTCAGTAATGGAAAACGATATACTTTAATAATGTGTTCTATTTCTTTCCCTTCCAACTTTCTCTCTTTTCCTCCTTTCTCCCCCCCCCCCCCCCAGCCAGCCCCCCCCCTCCACCCTCGACAGGGATCATTGATCTTTTGATTATAAAACAGACGACCCGACAAACAAGGTTTCTATTGATGGCAGACAGGAGGGAAGAAGAAGAAGGAGAAGGAGGAGAAGGAGAAGGAAGAAAGGGGAAGGGAAGGAGGGAGAGAGTATTGTAAGATAAAAAAAAAAATGATGACTTGTGCTGGCAAGGCACACAGTAACTTGATAGAGCAGACAGACAGACGGGTTGAATCTGATGATCTGTCTCCCGTCTCTACCTCTGTTTGTCTGTCTTGCCTGCTTGGCTCTCTTTCTCTCTTTGTCTGTCTGTCTGTCTGTCTGCCTGTCTGTCTGTGTGTCTGTCTGTCTCTATCTCCCTCTCTCTATCTCCCTCTCTCTCTCCCTCATGTCCTTTCTCTCCCCCTTCTCTCTCCCTCTCCCTCCCTCTCTTTCTGTCCCTCCCTTCCTCTCTTCCCCCCTCTCTCTCCCTCAATCTCTTTCTCTCACTCTCTTTCTGCCTCCCCCTCTCTCTCGTCTAACATCACTAAATGTGATCATACTTTTTAAACATACAGCAGCAACACAAACTAGTCTATATCTCTAGTCCCTTTAAGATAATAAAAACTTAAAATATTTAACATCGCATGCCTCGTAAAGAAAACAAAGAAACACACAAATACGAACAACAAAACCCTACAAATATCAAACAAACAAGGAAACACAAGCAAGCAAAAGTAAACACACAAACAAGAGCAATGAAAGACAGACACAGATAGGCAATCGACAGGACACTGGATAATGTAAAAGCCATATTCTATGTGAGAATCTTCTCTTTTAGACTATTAGAAAAAAACGAAGAGACGGGTAAGTTAAGATGGAGAATCTATGCGTTCACGTAGTTTTCACTTGAATTATTTTGATTATGCTTCTTTGTTTCAATTTGTTGGTGCCTTTCTTTCTGTGACTCTCTGTTTTTGTCTTTGTCTTTGTCTGTCTGTCTGTCTGTCTGTTTGTCTGTCTCTGCATTTGTTATTCTTTCTTTTTGCCCTATTCCTTCTTTCCTGATATCTATTTCTTTCTTTGTTTCTCTCTTTTTTTTTTTTAACCTTCTTTCCTAAGTTTTCCTTTCTCTTTTTTTCTTTCTTGAGTTAGGTTTAATGGTTATCGCCATATTGTGAGTGTGTGGGGTGTGTGTGTGTGTGTGTGTGTGTGTGTGTGTGTGTGTGTGTGTGTGTGTGTGTGTGTGTGTGTGTGTGTGTGTGTGTAAATTTGATATCTGTTTATCTTTAACATTTGTGGCAGGTTGCGTGCATATAAATGACATGAATGCAAGCGCTTTGATTTTTTTTGCTTTACAAAATTCAGAGCTATATAAATTTCATTTATTATTATAATCATTATAATAATAATAACTATTATCATTATTATCATTAATAATAATAATAATAATAATAATAATAATAATAATAATAATAATAATAATATTTTATTGTTATTATTATTATTATTATTATTATTATTATTACCACTGCTGTAATTTTACATTCAGAAATGATTTTGACCCAGGCCAGAAAGTTTGTTAGCCATTGATGTAAGTTAATTGCCATTATCTACATTAACGCGTTGCTTTGATTTGAAAATATACAATCAGTTTATCAACCTCAACGACAAGAATTTAGTTGTGATCTCTGTCAAAAGAGAACAAAAACAATACCCGAAGACTGAGTATGGCTGCCTGTATGGCAAGGCAATTAAACGGCCATAAACAACAAGATTGGAGTGGGCACTGGAGACAGAGTGCATGTTCTGGGTGACCCTCAGGGTGATTACCTGAGGAACGCCTACCAACACAAATATCATAGGTGATGGATAGCTTGCATGGGACTGAAAAACAAATCAGTAAATACCAGCAACGTGATGGAAAAGCAATCTTTAGGACACCTAAGAACACGTGAAAGTCGTTAACTATACTGCTCCTTTGCCCTTGATTGAAAAACAAAACAAAACAAAACAAAACCCAGTCAGGTGTGTAAAATAATTGTTATGAAAAATTCGACGAATCTCCGAGCAGGTGCAGAACTATAATGCATTATACATAAAGAATGTCCCTGGTTTTAGATTTGTTGGCTTTGAGGCACAACATGGCCTAACAACGAAGATGAATACCTGCCACTCAGTGCAAAACTCAACAAAACATGAGTGCGACAGATTGAAAATGATATATCTATGTGATTTTACTGAAGGAGACACAAAACCATGATAGAACAGGAACAAGATAAACACGAATCAAGAAAGAAACGATGATATTACAAGTGTGTAAATGAAATATAAAAGAGATCTCGGTTGAAACAAGGAAATGAGATGAAAATTGACAAAAAGTACACAATTAAGTTTTCTTAAAGGACACTGCACAACAGACAAACAAAAAACGTCCATCTTTTTGTAAAGGGATTTCCTTCTGTGCTAAATTGTCACCGGGATGACGACTTACAGGCAATTCCCGTTACTTGGTCTATCACTAAAATGGCTTGATAAGGGGATATCATCAGCTAACTGGCCACAACTCACAATTAGAAAGGAGGCATTTATTCCCACATACTCGAATCAGCGTTAATATTTGGTTATGATATGGCAAAAACAAAACAAATCTTCGTTACTTGGTCTATCACTAAAACCTTGTTCACTTTATGACGTTGATAAAGGGAGGTTATTTGCTATGTGGTCCTAACTCACAATCAGAAAGGAGTTCATTGTTCTCACATACACATATCAACATCAATATTTGGTTGAAAATTGGCTATAACACACACACACACACACACACACACACACACACACACACACACACACACACACACACACACACACACACACATATTTCCGTTACTGGGTCTATCTCGAAAACCATTTTCTCTTTTATGACTTTGATAAAGGGACGTTATCTACTAAGTGGTTACAACTCACAGTTAGATACGAAACCTAAAATGCTGTAATCCCCACACACTCAGATTACCATTAGTAGTAATCTGGTTGTGCAG
>CM060328.1:12348385-12350885 GCA_030674155.1 Stramonita haemastoma | reverse complement strand
ACACTCGTTGCCCCTACAATGACTTGTTCACTCCATTAAGGGATAAAAACCATTCTCAGTTGCAGAAGTATGGCTACACATAGGGCAAGCTTCTCTGAAGTCTGAGTATGGCTACCTGTATGGTGAGGTACTTGAAAACAGTCATACACGCAAACTTCTCTTTTAGTGTGCAATTTCAATCTCACGGTGATTCCCAGGTGGGATGAGTGAGTCAGAGTGCATATTATGAGATACCCTCAGAGTGTTAAGCTGGGCAACACACCACCACCACCACCACCACAACACATGGCAAGATACTCAAAACAGCCATGAAGGCAAAATTCTCATCCCTATGCACTTGATATAGTCTCACAGGGATTCCCAGGTATGATGAGTAAAACTGAGCATATTTCCTGCTGGGTGAATCCCCATGGGTGTTCACCGGGAGAATGCCCAACACCACGCGGGCGCGCGCGCGCGCACACACACACACACACACACACAGAGGTACACACACACACACACCACCACCACCACCACCATCACCACCATCACCACCACCACCACCACCACAACCAGCATCACCACCACCACCACCACCACACCACCACCACCACCACCACCATCCTAGATGATTGATAGCAGACATGGACTGAAAAAAGTAACCAGCAGGTGCAGAGATTGAAACTCAAACATTGGTTCCACTAAAAAAAAACAAATGTCATCAACAACACTCCTTCTTTGCCCTTTCTTTGAAAAACACCACCACCACCAACCACTACCAACACAAAGCAACAAACAGACCTGAGGTTTAATGGCTGTAATAAACAGTTGATGAGTTCCCAGGCAGCAGGTGCAGTGCCTGGATGTTTTTGATTAAAGCCATAACCAGCAGAGATAAAAGTGACGCTACACCACGAAATGAGTCGCTTGGCACATAACCTTTTTTTTCCGCTAGAAGCCATTAAAAGCAGGTGGGGTCAAGTTTGCAATTTTCAGATTTTGATTGATTATAAAACTATAGCCTTTATTCTACCTTGTAATGAAATATCAAGTCATAGTTTTGTATCCTTTTGCTTTTAAACGTACTTTAAAAATGCCCAAGCCCTTATTCTGACCATTAAATAAGATGCTAAACTTGTCCAGTTCTCATTTTGTCATTTCCTGCAGTCTATCATTTCAACTTGTGATAACTTTTCGTAGAACTGTCCGATTTTTAATCTGTTTTTTCTATTGTATAGCCATTTCATTGCAAATTAATAAAATGTTAATAACTAAAAATTGACCTCTCATGCAGAGCGACTCCTCATGTGGTGGAGTGTCACAAATATACATTAAATGGGGGGGGGGGAAACCCTCTACAGCACACCCATACATGTCTTGCTATTCAAACTGCAATGGTCCAGGGACTAAAGCTGTAGAAATATCACATATTTATTGCAATGAGGGAAAAGTACAAAGCTCATATTTCATAGTTCTCACAGAATATAATCACAAACATCGCTTTCACTTTTTTAAAATTCATCATTGACATTAAAAAAAAAATGTAGCTGTGGGTGTTTATCAAGAAATTACAATTTGAACTGAACCAGCAGGGGCACAGCTGACGTCACATAACTGACAAGCAGCTCAAGGCCCACCCCTTTCTTTCTTTCACTTATCATAAGCCACGCCCACTCTTGCTTCCAGGCTTTCGTTCTTGGGATAAGATGGTGTGTGTGTGTGAGTGTGAGTGTGTGTTGTGTGTGTATGTGTGTGTGTAAAAGCCAACCACAGGTTTCAATTTGCCAGATATTAGGACACAAAGGTGTCACAACAGCTAAGAATTGTGCACATTAGTCAGTGCCAAAACTCAACAAGACAGATAAGGTGACACAGAAAATGACAGCATGATTAATTTTTAGTGCAAGGGAAACACAAAAAAAGTTGTCACAACATCTAAGAACTACAAACACACACACACATGTCAGTGCCAAAACTCAACAAGACAGATAGGATAACACAGAAAATGACAGCATGATTTTAGCCCAAGGGAAAAAGAAAAATAAGGATAAAACAAAAATGATTTGAAATAGAGTACTCTGAGATGGGACAAACATAAATCAGTAGTCAGAGCACTGAGCGTGGTAACCCAGTGGATGGGTGACTGCGCACATTGGCTTCAGTACAGGTCCTCAGTTCAACCACCTGTAAATGGTTACCTGCCCTTTTAGGGCCAGGGAAGGTAAAGGGAGGGAGAAGAGATGGGGCCCGCCCTCAATATGCTGGCCCCTGGAGAAGCTGACACTTTGCTCCTCAGTGACTGTATAGGTTATGGGACACCTTTGCCTTTTACCATGAGATAATACCGCATCAAAGGGTGCTTGTAGATGAAAAGGAAAAGGGAACTTGGATAGAAAGGGTGAACTGAAATAAAAATACTGAAAACAATAGAAGAAGAGGAGAATCCAGTAAGAAGACTTAACAAGGCATGAAAGAGAAAACCAATCTTTTCTGAAGATGGTGTGACTCTGTGGCAGTG
>CM060328.1:12338385-12340885 GCA_030674155.1 Stramonita haemastoma | reverse complement strand
GGCATACAATAGCCAACTATTCCGAAAAGCGGAACAGGCTTTAACGTGTGCGCAAGATGTGCGTTTGTTTGTGCGCGGGACATTGGTTTATAGTCTCATCCGAAGAACTGTGTGTGTGTGTGTGTGTGTGTGTGTGTGTGTGTGTGTGTGTGTGTGTGTGTGTGTGTGTGTGTGTGTGTGTGTGTGTGTGTGTGTGGTATGGTGTGGTGTGTGGTGTGGTGTGGTGTGGTGTGGTGTGGTTTGGTTTGGTTTGGTGTGTGTATGTGTGTGTGTGTGTGTGTGTGTTTAGTTTCTGAGTTCACACGCAAATGAAAACAGTGGCACTAGTGTCACTAGGAGGGCTAGGTCGAACATCCTTTGCTGTAACGTTAAAAAAATGACGAAGCAAAACATCAAATACTAGCCGTTTGTTAATAAATTAGTTATCTAGGTTCACATTTCTTTGTCTGTTTTGAATTTGTTTCTTGGTTTTTTGGGTTGGGTTGGCTAGAGCTGCTTCTACAACTGTATAACATTCATTCATATCCTTCTACATATAGGCACATATTAAAATCTATCAAACACCTTCGTAACAAAAAATGGAAACATGTTGTGATTCAGTAAGGACCGCATTACCGTTATGGACACCACCAAAAGGACTACCTTCTTTGTTCTGTTGATGAAAGAGGGGCAGACAGTTTACACTGTTCGTGATTTATCTATCTCTTTCTGCCAGAGGTTAAGTTTGCTGAGTTGAAGATGTACTGCAATTGTAACAGATAAACAGATAGACAGACCGACCGACCGACCGACTGACTGACTGACAGACAGACAGACAGACAGACAGACAGACAGACAGACAGACAGACAGACAGACAGACAGACAGAAAGACCGATCGACCAACCGACAGACAGATAAATAGACAGACAGACTCATAGACAGACACACACACGCACTCATTCACTCACTCACTTATACACAAACACACGTACACATATTCATGTCCACACACACTCTTTCACTCCCACACCTACACACATACACTTACACACACACACACACACACACACACACACACACACACACACACAACACACACACACACACACACACACACACACACACACACACACACACACACACACACACCCCCTACACACACTTATACACACACTACACATACCACACACACACATACTCACACATACTCACACATACACACACATATACCCCCCCCCCCGCTCCCCCCCTCACACACACCACCGCCCATATCCACACAAAGAACAGAGAAAAATCAGAAGAATGCTTGAATCTTAAAAGTAACCAATCAGCTGCATATACACAAAAAATCAACATTGATAAACCCTCGAGCTGTTGCCTAGAAACAAACACACACACACACAAAACTGAAACAAAGATAAAACCCCAGATGTGCAACTTAAACTCAGATCCCTCTTAGATCATGTAGGGAAAGAGCTCTATCATGGATCTTCGGAGTATAATAGGTAAACTTCTGCTTAATTAAGGTGGCAGAGCTACCTAAAATGCAGTGCAGAATCTTTGAAAAATCATTAAAACATGTGTATATACATTTCATCAGTGCAAATTTGCCAGAGTGCAAAAAAAAAGGTTTTGAAATCATATTCAAATCACTTTTCTTTATTAAAACGTTCAATAAGTGACCTACAAAATTATTTATCTAAGGACAATACATCACTTTATGGACACCAGAAGGGACTACCAGGTTTGCTCTTTTGAAGAAATCAGAGCAGACGGTAGACACTGCTGGTGATGTATCTGTCTGTCTCTGTCCGTGTTAAGTTGCTGAGGTGAAGATATACTGTATTTGTTACACAGATACAGAAAGACGGGATAGAGAACAGGTTGACAGACATATATACATGCGTGCCTGCGCATGTATGTACGCAAGTACACACACACACACACGCGCGCTCGTAAGTAAGCATGCACGCACGCGCACATACACAGAGACAAACACACACATTTTTTTAAATATGCATACATACATACATACATACATACGTACGTACGTGCGTGCGTGCGTGCGTGCGTGCGTACGTGCGTGCGTGCATGCATACATGCATGCATGCATGCATACATACATACATACATACATACATACATACATACATACATACATACATACATACATACATACATACATACATACATACATACATACATACATAGTAACACGCACATACACATACACACAAACACACGCACACCACACGCATACACATGCGCACGCACGTGTATCACTGTGTGCGTGTGTGCGTGTGTGTGTGTGTGTGTGTGTGTGTGTGTGTGTGTGTGTGTGTGTGTGTGTGTGTGTGTTTCTCTCATTCCTCAAATTACAATTTTGGTTGTTGTGGCAAACAACCCTGCTCTCCCTCCCCCCCTCTCTCTCTTTTACTCTGTCTCTGTCTCTCTCTTTGTCTCTCTCTCTCTGTCTCTTTGTGTCTATTTTGCTGTCTCTCTCTGTATCTGTCTCTATCT
>CM060328.1:12328385-12330885 GCA_030674155.1 Stramonita haemastoma | reverse complement strand
CTCTCCTCTCTCTCTCCCTCCTCTCTCTCTCTCCCTCCTCTCTCTCCTCTCCCTCCTCTCTCTCTCTCTCTCTCCTCTCCCTCTCTCTCTCTCTCTCTCTCTCTCCTCTCTCCTCTCTTCTCTCTCTCTCTCTCTCTTCCTCTCTCTCTCTCTCTCTCTCTCTCTCTCTTCTGCCCCCCCTCTCTTCATTCTCTCTTTTTCACTCGTGTTTTTCACTTCTTGCTCTTGTTTTTTGTTCTTGTTCTTCTTCTCTGTTGACTTTACCATTTATTGGTACATTTAAACTGGAAACTTTTCAATAGCATGACGATATTTTTTCTGATGGACTGATGGCAATGAAACTTCAAAACAAAAAAAGTAAAGGAAAAGTTTTAACGGTGCACGCAAGCAGTTCAACATGCCTTATAAAAAGACATTAAAAAAACACTCTGACATTGTTGAGAGAGAGAGAGAGAGAGAGAGAGAGAGAGAGAGAGAGAGAGAGAGAGAGAGAGAGAGAGACAGAGACAGAGACAGAGACAGAGACAGACAGACAGACACAGACAGAAACAAAAATAGCCAGACAAACAGAAGTGACTTAGTTTTTTCCCTAGTATCTCAATGCGGAGTGCCGAGGGCAGTGTCCTAATTTTTTTCCAGATCGTGTTATATAAGTTACTTTTGGCAGAAACCATCCACCTTCAGGCAGCTAGGTACATGCTGGGCAATTTAAACTGGATAACCTGGCTGTTAGAGCACTGTGCTTACGATGTAGCGGTCCGGGTTCGAGCCACCAGAGAGACACCCGCTCAAGGGGATTTTTCCCTGAAGTGAACATCAGTACTATCTCCACTCCTCCGAAAATTCTTTGTATAAAACAATTAATCAAAGCTTGGTGTGCAAACGGGGACGGGATAGCTCAGTGGTCAGAGCACTCGCTTACCCCCAGTCAAGGTTAAACAGCATCGAGTGTGGTTACCGATTGGATGGGTGACCGTTTGCACGACTTGGCTCCAGTACAGTTCCCCAGTTCTACTAGCTGTATAATGGGTACCTGCCCTCTTGAGGATCAGGGAAGGTAAAGCAGTGAGGGAGAGGAGATGGGCGCCGCCCTCAATATGCTGGCCCTTAGAGAAGCTGAGGTCTTTGATGCCTTGCTCCCATACGACCATACAGGTTACGGGAAACCTTTACTTTATATATATTTTTTTTTAATTACTTTTTTACTGTGTGCAAACGCACTGAAAACATGTTGCGCATATGCTAAAACCTGTTCCTCCTCTCGGAAGAGTAGGCCATTATGCGCCGGTGGGAAAAGATAACGACAATATATAAAACTAAACTGCATGCACTCGAGGACTGGATGTGAAAAAGCACAAAAGTGTTAATTTTTTGTCCTCGGAGTAAAGGAATGAAAATGCAACCTCTGATGAACACCGTACCTTCCTTTCAGGGTAGAAGATGTGCCCATTGCATTTATGCTGTCGGCTCAAGGCTGGTTGATTCTCCTGAATATAAAGTAGAGAGTGATGTAACATGTCCACAATGATTATGATGTCTTAGCGGATGCTGGAAGCAGTATCATCAGTTGACTGTTAGGTCAGAGGCATAATGGTGTAGCCACATGGCCGGCTGTTCACGCGCCAAAACGAGTGAGAAAAGTCTGCCTAAGCTTCGAGCTACTGACCAACAAATCCACAGGGTACATACTTCAAACATCGGGTGTAAGTTGGGTACATTTACATCAACCACATCATTGTTTTTTCAAATCGTTTTGTTTTAATTCCAAATATAACAAATAAACACAAATTCCATTTTCTGGCAGTTAGTACCCGTGTCATATTATGCACACGTTGTCATCCGTTTCTACAATGGTCTTCTCTTCTGAAAATAGGCGGAACGAATTTTAACCTGTGTGCAAAAAATATTCTGCGCGTGTTGGCACTCGAGATCTCGGTTTACAGTTTCATTCAAAGGACTTCCTGGAAAGTGGAGTCAGCACTGATTTTAACTGCAGGTGAAAAAAACACCCTGGAACAGGTGTGTCGGTGATGGTTTGAACCCGAGACGTTTGATCGCAAGTCCATCGCTCTAACACCAGGCTACCTGCCACCCCCACCCCCACCGCCCACTTTTATACCGGCTATAACAGACGTTTCCTTGACAAACAATAGACAGTTCTAAATGTGTGGGCAATACTTGTATGGCTTTCGTGTACGCGACCTTGGTTTTATAGTCTCATTGCAGACGTTTGTGTGGGAGTGGGGTCACAAATTTATTCTTCGTCGAACGCTCAGACAGCAACTGTTGTTGTCTGTCATCTGAGAGGGAATGTGTTGCCCTGCTGTTAAGCGCCTAATAACAAGTCAGGCCCAGCGCTCCCGACTTCGGCGTGGGAGAGAAGTGTTGTCTTTTCAGTCTTTCTCTCCCCCCAAAACGACAGGAGAATAGAACAAGAAGATAGAAAATTGAGGAGAAGGAAGTTACAGGAAAGAAAAAAAATCAACAGAAGAGGCAGAAT
>CM060328.1:12305885-12310885 GCA_030674155.1 Stramonita haemastoma | reverse complement strand
TACTAACATACCCCCTGCCCCTCCAAGTCTTTGCAAGAGACTATAAGTGAGGTTCTGTGTCGAACACATACAGAATATCTTGCCACCACATCAAACCTGTTTCGCTTTTCGGAAGAAATATTTCAACGCTGTACAAAATCTACAACACTGTATTAGAAGTGGAACCATAGAGGGCATGAAATTAGTCACCAGGTCACACAGTTTTCACTCTCACTCACTCAGTCCCATGTCCCAAAGGACGTTGTATAGGGGGGACATGAAAGAAGACGCAACAAGATCTTTTTCCATGCTTCACGATCCTGTGTGGCTAGTAGGAGGTGTTGCAGGGGTTGGGCGGTCCAGTCTTTGATGTTGTCAACCCATGATTTCTTTTTGGCGGCCTCTTCTTCTCTTGCCCTCGACTGTTCCTTGCAAGACAGTTTTAATCACCATGTTAATCACAGCAACAGCACCAGTAATAAACCCAGACTATGGGGTAGACAATAATCTTCTTAAACAAAAAAAAACTCAACAACACAAAATTGAGTTAATTCATATTATAAGCGGAAAGGGCAGAAATAGTATAATTACTATGGAAACCATCATAATTACATGTGACACAGACAATATTGGAGATCAAATATAATTAATTGCTCGTTTTTTTTAAAGCTAATATTTGTTTTCGTGGGGATTATCAGCCATGCAGTCATTTTAGAGCAAGGACAATACTGTCAGTCTATCTATCTATCTATCTATCTATCTATCTATCTATCTATCTATCTATCTATCTATCTATCTATCTATCTATCTATCTATCTATCTATCTATCTGTCTATCTGTCTGTCTGTCTGTCTGTCTGTCTGTCTGTCTGTCTATCTATCTATCTATCTATCTTCTATCTATCTATCTATCTATCTATCTATCTATCTATCTATCTATCTATCTACCTACTTACCTACCTACCTACCTACCTACCTACCTACCTACCTACCTACCTACCTACCTACCTACCTACCTGTCTGTCTGTCTGTCTGTCTCCCTCCCTCCCTCCTCTCTCTCTCTCTCTCTCTCTCTCCTCTCTCTCTCTCTCTCTCTCTCTCTCTCTCTCTCTCTCTCTCTCTCTCTCTCTCTCTCTCCCTCCAACATCTCTGTCATTGTCATCTTCCTACACCTCCATTATTTTTGCTGACCAACACAGACACAGTTAACGATGGGAAGGGATTTTTTTTATCATCTATTTTTCCCAGTTGTAATTAGCTTAGGTCCATTCCAATTTGCAAAGCCACATGCACCAACCATGTTCAGACATTAGTCGTCACGGAAACACAATCATGAGTCAGTCTTGAAAACGATAAGAGAAACTAGCCTGTAAAAATATAACATCATATGGATGACACGTGATAAAGCCGATTTTCGGGATCAAGTTTAAATCATTTCTGGCGTTTTTCAAACGGTATTTTGGGGGGATTTTTTGGGAATGGATTTTAAGGTTATGCTGGTATTTAAATTACCACCGGCTAATGATTGGACGTCATTAATTATCATAATTATTGTGATAAAAAAGTTGAATCAAAAGCGAAAGATTTAGGTTAAAAGGGATGAAGTGTTATACCTGACAACTCAGATTTCTTTTCCAGCTTTCCTGAAAAACTGATAATTGTTGTTTGTTTGTTTGTTTGTTTGTTGAGTGTTAGTGATCTGTTTTTCTTCTCTTCTCTTTCTTTCTTTTTTCTCTCTGTATTTTACTTCTCTCTTCATAGACGTTTGAACAGACTCGTGGCATTTTCCTCACATCCTGTTGTAGTTTGGCGTTCCCCAGTTTAACATCATATGGATCACCCCGAGTATGGGCACTCTGTCTCACTCATCTTACTTTTGGGGGGACGGGATAGCCTAGTGATTAGAACATTGCGCTCACAATCTGGCGACACGGGTTCGAATCCCGTTCAAGGAGATTTTTTTCCCCTGGAGTTAACCCCACTCCACTCAAGTGCAGACTTCACTCTCCCCAAAAGTCCTTCGGATGAGACTTTAAACCGAGGCCGAACATCTTACACACACGTTAAATCCTGTTCCGCTTTTCGGAAAAGTAGGCCATTGTGTGCCGGTGGGAACAGTTGGATTCGCTGGGCCTGACCTGTCAGATGTTTAACGGCAGTGCAACTCATTTTCGCTTGTATGACAGACAACAATAGTAGCTGTCCTAGCGTTAGACGAGGAAGATAATACCGAATGCAGAAAACTTGTTCTGATGAAAACGACGTGTAAATATTATTACACGAAGTTGTGGTTATGGATGACGACAATCTCAACATAATATTCAAAGCATAACAAGACTTTAAAATAGGCCTCAGCCCTCTGTTTACGTCTAACACGGGATAGCCTAGTGGTCAGAACATTGTGATCGCAATTTGATGACCCAGTTTTGATTCCAGTTCGAGGGAATTTTTCTCCAGGAGTTAACATCAGCGCTGAGTCCACTTTCCCCAAAACTCCTTCGGATGAGACTTTAAACCGAGGCCCCGTGTGCGAAAACACACAGAACATCTTGGCGCACGCGTTAAATCCTGTTCCGCTTTTCGTAAGAGTAGGCCATTGTGTGCCGTGTGGAAACAAATGACAAGATTTACACAGCCGCATACACACGGGGACTGGATGTAAGAAAGCTCGTGAGTGCTTATTCAATTTTCCTTGACATAAAAGAGTAAATAGATAAATGAATAAATAAATAAACAAATAAAAAAAAAGAATAAACATGACGAATTTTTAACTGGGTCAATCTGGTATCTTAACTACACACATTTCAAGACAGTCCTGTCTACCTAGCCTTGGGCGATGATTTTTGCATAGGTTTTATTTTTCTTATTTGTTTCGCTGCTTGCTTGTTCATGTTACTGTTCCTGTGATAAAATGCACAGACGCACCCAAAATTCATCTGAAACGTTGCTACAAATAAACCAAGAATAAAGGAACATCTTGTGCACGCTGCCAGGGAGAGGAAATGGGTGCCGCCCTCACTATGCTGGCCCCTGGGGAAGATGGTGTCTGGCAGAAATAGATTTTCCCAACAAAAAATAGAGTCGTTTTGAAAGCAAAATAAATACAGAAACTAGTCCGAACCGAAATTTTCAGGATCAAATTTCGTAAACAGACACTTTTCCAAACCAAAATACCCCGAATGTACAGGATAATGTTTCGTATTTAATGTACATCAATGAAATGAAACCAGACACTCAAAACACCGGTGTTGTCTGTGTTCCAGATCATTTAGACATTAAGCTAGAGCAACGAGGTTACTGACACAGTTTAAAGACTATGTTTTGAAATGCCACAGTTCTATCGTGCTGGTTAAAGAAAACAAGACAAAGCTTAAAGACCCAAACAAAGCTCCCACAGAAACAAAATCAAACTTACACACACACACACACACACACACACACACACACACACACACACACACACACACACACACACACACACACACACACACACACACACACACACACACACACACACACACACACACACACACACACACACACACACACACACACATCGATAAAACATGCGAATAGAAACAGACAATACGTCTCTTTGAATGAGAACATGTGGGCTCAACATGAAAACTTTGTATAAAGTAGAAACACTTATAAAAAAAAGTTTTCCCACGAATCGTAAAAAAACAAGAAGAAAACAAAAAAAAAAAACCGCAACCAAAAACAAAACAAAACAAAAAAAAAACAGGTCGGGGTCTTTGGGTTTCTTTGTTTGTGAGGTAGACCTAGAAAAGTGTTTTAACATCAGTGTTTTTTTGGCATACGACTTGATTTTCTTTCATCTGGGGATTCTTGTTTTCTCGAAGTTTCTTTTCTTTTCTTTTTTTCTTTCTTTTTTGGGGGGGTGGGTAGGTTGGGGGGTGGGGGGTTACCATTACCCTTTTCCGTTGCTGAGCTAGAACTCCAAGTTTCACCAATGGCGAGATTTTGCGTATGCAGCCGTTTTTACCCACCCTACATGCAGGTAGCTGTATTCCGACTTCAAGGAAACTAGTATTATATAATTGCAGTATTCCAAACTGTCTTAAAATATGAGACAGTGACCTGGTTTCTCTAAATGCCGACATGATCTGGATTCCCGACGAGAAAAATGTTATAATCATCTCATTTTAAAGAGGTGTAGCAGTTATGTAATATGGCCCCTAAAAACTGGTGTTTTCATGTGGATTTAGTTTTCGTTCATCGGTTAGAGTTCCTAGGCTAGCTAT
Source organism: Stramonita haemastoma (assembly GCA_030674155.1). Taxonomy (NCBI): domain Eukaryota; kingdom Metazoa; phylum Mollusca; class Gastropoda; order Neogastropoda; family Muricidae; genus Stramonita; species Stramonita haemastoma. The sequence goes on along the minus strand of CM060328.1, from coordinate 12,306,642 downwards.
GATGAGAGTCTGCGTATGCGACCGTGTATTTGTATTTTTACTCTTAAGGTAGCCACATTTCGACTTCGGAAATGATGTCTTAACATAACACCTGTGTGCAATGCGGTTATGTAAACTTTGTCATCCGTTTTCACCTGAACACAATATAATAGCCTACTCTTCCGAAATGTGGAATAGGTCTCAAACATGAACGTAAAGATGTTTTGCCTGCATTCGACTCTCGGAGCTGGAGCCTCGGTTTATAGTCTTATCCAAACGACTTTTGAGGGGAGTGGAATCAGCATATGATGTTAACTCCAGCGGAAAAATCCCCTGAAATGGGTGTCTCAGCGGTGGCTCGAACCCGGGCCGTCAGCTCGTGAGCTCAGCTCTCTAACCACCAAGCTTTTTTGCGTATGCGATGTTTTTTTTCTTCTATTCATTAAGGTATCCATACTCCGACTTCGGAAATGATGTCTAAACACGATTTATGTGTACATGCGATCACCCTATGTAGTGATAGTGATTTGGACACAGTTTCTCTTTTCAATCTTGAAAATTTCTCAATTTTGTTCAGGAAAGTGACATTTAAAACATTTTTTTTTCAATTTTGGGGGTTAAAATATACAAACATAAATACTGATATTGTGAAAGAAATATGAGAAACTGATTCGTTTTGATTCGCTGTGTTTTAAGCGTTAGTGATGACACTTGATGGATGTGAAAAATAGGAGAAGATTAAGATGGTTGCAGGAGATGAGGTGGAGAAAAAGAGAGA
>CM060328.1:12290885-12293385 GCA_030674155.1 Stramonita haemastoma | reverse complement strand
TAACAGAAAATTAATTATGTAACCACACTCTTCTTCTAAGAAAAAAGATCTGGCTGATCGAAGTCTGTTTGGTTCATTTAATGCCTACAGTGCATTTTAGCCAGACCGATATTTGCTTTCTCATTTCGTCTGTTTGTTTGCTTCATTCGTGTGTTAGTTTTGAATTCGTGTTGTTTGCTTGTTTATTTCAAAGAAGTTTTTTTGTATGCTAAAGGTTTGTTTGCTAAAAGAAGAAGGAATGACCTTCGTAATCTGAAGGCCAATGAGATCGTGAGTTTGAGTCTTCTGTGAAGTCTTCAAGGAAATGTTGTCCCTGAAGTTAGCAGACTCAACTTACCCCAATAGTCCTTTAGATGAGACTATAATCCGAGATCCCGTGTGCGAACGCCCGCAGAACATCTTGCGCACATGTTAAAAACCCGTTCCACTTTTCGTAAGAGTAGGCCATCGTTTGCCGGTGGAAACAGATGACGAAATTCACAAAACAGCATACACACGGGTACTGGATATAAAAAGCACATGCGCGCATTTTCCATCATCCTCGAAACAAAAGTTCTTTTCTTATTTTTAAAGGATAGGTTCTTGGTCGACAGTGTAAATGGGAATTATATGTGCGAGTGCATGCAACTCATCTTGCACCAGCGGTCTAGTGGTATAACGCATCTAGCCTAGAAAATGAGTATTGTGGGTTCGATTCCCGTTTATGTCTAAGTTTTTCCCTTACCCACTAGACCTTGAATGATTGTCTGGGTGGTGCTAGTTTCTCAAATGGGTTAGCAAACCGAGATCCCGTGTGTAACACACATTCAGTGCGCGTAAAATAACCCACGGCAAGAAAAGAGTAGTCCCAGGGAAAATTATTTTAATAATAAAACAAACACACATGCAATCAGAAAAAATATATAAAAAAAAGATATAATGGGTGGCGTTGCTCTTGTGGCAACACTCTCTTTTCCCCGGTGGAGAGCAGTCCACATTTCATACAGAGAGAGATCTGCCATGACCAAACGTGGTATTTTGTTAAGACCCTACCCGCTTCTATTAGAAGAGTCGGCTAGTTTTAGACAGAGAGATGGATGACACAAACTAATCCAGCATTCACAGGCTCCAGCAAGTTTCATCTATCCACAGCACACTACCAGACAAAATGTTGTTGTTGTTGTTGTGCGTTCGCCAGCTTAACACTCTGGGGGGTCACCCAGAATGTGCAGTACTCTGACTCACTCATCCCACCTGGGAATCACTGTGAGATTGAAATTGCACGCTGAATGAGATGCTTGCGTGTATGACTGTTTTTCAAGTACCTCGCCATATAGGCATCCATACTCTGACTTCAGAGGAACCTGAAAAGTCAATGCAGTGCCCCAGCAACTCCAAAAGAAGTCAGATGAGAAGTCATCCAGTAAAGTCAGTTTATAACAAATATTATGTGTCCATTTAATGTTTAAATTCTGTTTTATAATTTTTTTTTTGATTTATCAGTCCTCTTTTCTTTTTTATGCTAAAAATAAAACGGACATATCTGCAACAAATTGCGCAGCAAAAGCTCAAAATAGACGGGTTGTTCTTATAACTTACACTCTACATGCTTATATAAGAGGGTGAGAAGGAAAATATATTGATTGGTCACATTATGTAGGATTTATTGAGGAAAAAGTAGAGGAAAAACAAGATATGAAGGATTTAAAGAAAAAGGTTTGACATTTTTTGTCTGTATGTACATATCTGATGAGGCAGACGTCAAGTTTTGAAGGGATAGCTCAACCATGTACATACATAGAGGAGATTACACATGACTGTTGCTCCTCATCCTATTATACAAGGACAAATGTAAAAGTAACTTATGTGGTGGCTGGGGAGCGAGGCGTCAGAGACCTCAGCTTCTTCAAGGACCAGCATATTGAGGGTGGCGTCCATCTCCTCTCCCTTGCTGCTTTACTTTCCATGACCCAAAAGAGGGCAGGTACCCATTGACAGCTGGGTGAACTGGGCGACTGTGCTGAAGCAAAGGTGTGCAAAACGGTCACCTGGCCACTTGGTAACCACGCTCAATGCTGCTTGACTTAAGCTTGCGTAGAGCGAGTGCTCTGACCACTGAACTATCCCGTCCCCTCTTACAGATTCAAACGCAATGCGGAGTATGCACCTTAGTATGGCTGTTCATACTTGATAATATGGTACACATTTGGTTATGTACAGGTTTAAGTCTATATGTCCTTAAAAATTATGGTAAAGCAGACATGCTATACAGGGGCTTTAGTCCGCATGTACTTATAATAATGGTAAGACAGATATGAGGTGATATCGAGACTTACAGTTCGTATTTATTTATATGGTAAAGCATACATGAGATTACATAGGAGGTTTCAGTCCCTATGTCCTTTATAATTATGATAATGCAGACATGTGCTTTTTTACATCCAGTCCCAGTGTGTTTGCAGTTTTGTGAATAGTGTCATCATTCTGTTCCCATCGGCACACAATGGCCCACTCTTCTGGG
>CM060328.1:12256215-12261215 GCA_030674155.1 Stramonita haemastoma | reverse complement strand
TCCATGGGGAGACGCGCAAAAAAATCTCTTGGAATCGTGGAGGCTTGAACCAGAGACAGCTTTAAACCCAAGTGGGGAGTGCATTAGTATTTGGAAGGTACCACTTGCCCCTGAGTATCCACAAAGATGAGAGCTTGTATCAGACTCTGGCCTGGTCACATCCTCTCTCTCACTCTGTCTCTCTGTATCTGTCTCTGTATCTATCTATCTATCTATCTATCTATCTATCTATCTATCTATCTATCTATCTATCTATCTATCTATCTATCTATCTATCTCTATCTCTATCTCTATCTCTATCTCTATCTATCTTTCTCTGCCTATCTGTCTGTCTGTCTGTATGTCTGACTATCTCTGTCTCTGTCTGTCTGTCTGTCTGTCTCTGTCTGTCTGTCTGTCTGTATCTTCCCCCCCTCTTTTTTTCTCTCTCTCCCTCTCTCCCTCCCTCTCTCTCTCCCTCCCTCCCCCCGTCTCTCTCCCTCCCTCTCTCCCTCTCTGGGGAAGAGATAAGACAGCAGAAAGATAGAGAAGAAATAAAACCTTTTTCTACTTTGCCGCTTATCTCTAAACCGTTTGTACTGGAGACATCCCCCCCCCCCCCCCCCGCTTACTAGTAGCCCATAGTGTTCCCACCCATCATTGCTTTAACCGGTCCCTGGAGGTCTCTGAGAAGCGGGAAGAAGAGTCTAGTGGTTATAGCGTTGTACTTTGTAAATTGACTGACTGAAGGTCCTGGTTCGAGTTTTTACCATGAATACCTGTAGTACAGGGAACAGGATAGCCTAGTGGTTAGACACGTACAGCCTTGCGCTCGTGATCTGAAGGCCTGGGATCGAACCACCAGAAGAGAGTCCCATTTTAAGGGGATTGTTTTTACCGTGGTGTTAACTTTGGTACTGATTCCACATTCATTCGGATGAGATTATAGATTAACGTTCTGTGTGCGAAGGCACGCAGAAAATTTTGCTCACACTTTCAAATCTATCCCTAGCCAAGGAACAAATAAAAATGTATTGTAGGGGTAGTAATAGTAGTATCTGCAGCGATTAAAAAGAAGAAGAAGAAGAAGAAGAAGAAGAAGAAGAAGAAGAAGAAGAAGAAGAAGAAGAAGAAGAAGAAGAAGAAGAACAAGAAGAACAAGAAGAACAAGAAGAACAAGAAGAACAAGAAGAAGAACAAGAACAAGAAGAACAAGAAGAACAAGAAGAAGAAGAAGAACAAGAAGAACAAGAAGAAGAACAAGAACAAGAAGAACAAGAAGAACAAGAACAAGCAGAAAAGAAAAGAAAGTGAGACAGACAGACAGACAGACAGACAGACAGACAGACAGACAGACAGACAGACAGACAGGTAGACAGACAAACACAGACAGACAAAACAAACAGACAAAGAATCAACAAACGCTTAAAACGTTAGCAACTGAAACAAAAGGAATAAGAACTTAAAACGGTTTTCTTGTATCTCCTTGTTAAGAAGAAGAAGAAGAAGAAAATCAATAAGTGCTTGCAGGAATATAACACCCCTGCATCCAAAACAGCTACTTCAAGATAAGATCACGGGGACAGACGTTTCACATCTCTGCAGTGACCTTTTGGTAGACTCTCCCCTAGTGATTGTTTCAGAAATGACAAATAATTCATAAACACATTTAACAACAACAGCAAAACATGGTCGATGTCCAAACATTGTGTGTGTTTTTACCATCACGGGTGTTGAGACAAGCATCGTTCTTCTTCTTCTTTGTCGAACGCTCAGACAATAACTAGTGTTGTTTGTCATATGAGCAGAAATGTGTTGCACTGCCGTTAAGTGTTTGACAAGTCAGGCCACCAGCGTATCCAACTTCGGCGTGAGAGAGATTTGTTATTTTCAGTCTTTATGGGGAAAAAAAGGCAGGAGAATGGACCAAGAAGGTTGAAAATAGGCAAGAAAGAGAGGACATGAAGAAATGATATAAGGTAAAACAAAGAGAGGGATAGAAAAGAGGGAATTCCTAGCACATAGTTTTGAGAAGACAGGAATGATGCTTTAACTGATTTGATTTGATTTGATTTATTCTTTTATATCGAGGATAATGGAATAAACAGTCTTGTGCTTTTTTTTTTTTACATCCAGTCCCCCCGTGTGTATGCAGACAGTCCACCAAGGATCCTCACGGGGGAGTTTTTGGTATTTTGTGTTCAACAACACCATACATAATACATGAGGCCGCCCCCGTAATACACTGGAAGAAAGCTTATTCCTTCTATAACCATCATCTGACAGCAAGTGTCTCAGCATCTGATGAGAGCTTAGTCAGATTATTGATCCGTTTTTGTTTTTTTTTGGGGGGGGGTGTTTACTTTCTTTCTCGTCACACACATTTCTTTCCCTGGGTAGTGTATGAAATAAAGCTAAGTGACTTTTTTGATGATTAAAAAAGGTCAAAATCCTTGAAATATAAAAAAAGACATTGACATAGGATTACCAGCCAAATATGGTGATCCACTTAACTTACATATAGCGTGTGTGTCTTTGTGTAGTGCGGGCTCCAGTTTAGATTAATAGAGAAGTTTTGGATGGTGGGACATGTTTCGCTAAGGAGCGGATAGCTCAGTGGTCAGAGCACTCGCTTTTCCCAAAGCTAAGGTTAAAGCTGTATCGAGCTGTGGTTACCAAGTGGATGGGTGACCGTTTGACTCGCCTTTGTTTCAGAACTGTCCTCCACTTCAACCAGCTATCAATGTGTACCTGCCCTCTTTAGGGACATGAAAGGTAAAGCAGCGCGCCCTCAATACGCTGTCCTCTAGAGAAGCTGAGGTCTCTGACATCTCACTACCTAACGACACATAGGTTATGGGAAACCTTTACCTTTACCGTTTAATTTTACTGGGTTTTGTTATGTTAGCTTCTTTTGAATTGGTGGGCTCCAATCAATAAGTTCCTTCTTTGGCAGATTTAAGTATTGTATTGCTTTTTCACATTTTTTTTTTTTCTTTTAAGCTCATGGATTCTTTTTCGTGTATAGGTATGTTTACCACTGTTTTAAGTTTATTAGTGAGTTCATAAAATGTCCTTGCAAATTTGTTTTGACGCCTTTGTTTTTGCTGATTTTGGTGGGCTTTTATGTTTTTGCTTTGGGTGGGCTTGTTTGCCTGATTTTCAGGGAGAACTGGTACTGTCATGATATAACAACGACTACAATGCTAATAAACTAATGGTAGACAGCTTTGTATGAAAGTTTTGAATTTTGACTGAATTTTCCGCCACTCCCTTTTTTTTCCCTATTCCACCAAGCACTTCTTGATCACTGGTTTTTTTTTTCAAAAATAAAAAATTTTCTGTGCTAGGAATTCCCTCTTTTCTATCCTTTTCTGTGCCTGTGTTTCCTTGTTCATTTTTTCTCCTTTCACCCTCTTTTTCTTTATTTTTCTGCCTTCTTGGTTTAGTCTCATGCCCTTTCTTCAAAAACTATTTGAAATATAACGATTCTCTCCCCACCCAAGTCTGATTCACTGAGTTTATAGTCTCATCCAAAGGACTTTTGGGGGGAGTGGAGTCGGCACTGATGTTAACTCTAGAGGAAAAATCCTTTTGAACAAGATTCGAACCCGGGTCAGCAGATCACGAACGCATTACTCTGACCATAAGGCTATCTATCCCGTCCTCCCGTAATGCTTCATGACTTAATCAACCGGGAAGCATAAACAACAGCCTTGGAATGGAATAGAGCCAAGAGTGAAGTGAATTAACTGAAAGCTGTCTTCAGGGAAAAAAAGATTAAAGAAAATAGATTAGCTGACATCTCAGACACTTGCATTGAAGATCTGTTTTCTTCAATTTTCCCCGTCAGTCACTTTGGCATTCTCACACTTCACAACAAGCCTAAAACGCAAATCGTGTTAAAAGTCATGTCACTCAACTCTGAGTATTGACTGGGAAAATAGCGTCATGTTACTTTTGCCGTCATACTGGGGGGGAAGGACAGTTGGGAAGGGACTTTAGGGAAAAGAGAGAGAGAGAGAGAGAGAGAGAGAGAGAGAGAGAGAGAGAGAGAGAGAGAGAGAGAGAGAGAGAGAGAGAAGAGAGAGAGAGAGAAGAGAGACAGACAGACAGACAGACAGAAGAACAGAGACAGAGACAGAGAGAGAAGAGACAGAGAAGATAGAGACAGAGAGAGACAGAGAGAGACAGAGAGACAAGAGAGACAGAGAGAGACAGAGAACAGAGAACACACACACACACAACAGAGACACAGAGATACAGAGAACAGAGAACAGAGACAGAGAGACAGAGAAAATCAAATTAAATCATATCAAATCAAATCAAAACAAATTCTTTATTTCAAGGATAATGAATAAGCACTCAATTATGCTTTTTTTTTTTTTTACATCCAGTCCCAACCCTTATCAGGGATAACATAATAAAAACAACAACCTCTAACTAAATAAAGAGAGAAAGAAGAAAGAGAGACAGAGATAGAGAGAGAGAGAGAGAGGGATGCAGGGAGGGAAGGAGGAGGCGGAGCAGGAGAAGCGAAGGGACTACAATCAGAACTGAGTTGCAGGGTTAAATCGCTCGTGTATCCTGCTTCTGCCTGTCTGTATCGCTTTCCTGTTCATTGTGTGTTTTACAGTCCAGCACAAAGAGAAGACGAGGAGGCAGACAGAGAAAACGATGGGAAGACAACATTAGAAAGTGGACTGGCCTTGGATGGAACGATTTGCTACGGAAAGCAGAGGACCGCGAGGTGTGGAGGAAGCTGGTTTTAAAATCTTTCATTGGTCGCACCATGGTTCAAGGGAGTACGGGATAGGTGAAAGTGAAGATGATATATGAAGTAAACTTATTTTTTGTGATGGGCACCTGTTTTTATTTACTAAGAAACATCAGACTAGATTTGATTAAAAACAATATTTAATTGGTGATTGTCTATATTGTATGTGGGGTTTTTTTGCTTTGATTTTGACTGACTACTCACGAATTAATTTCATATTCACATCGCTTCTGATTTAGCCTAC
>CM060328.1:12243715-12251215 GCA_030674155.1 Stramonita haemastoma | reverse complement strand
CAACGCCCTAACCACTCGACTACCGCGGCGGCTACTGTGTTGTATAGTGTGTGGTAATTTTGTGTTCTCTTTTTCTGGTTTGTAGAATATTGTATTGTGTTGTGTTATGTTGTATAAATACTGTGTTGTATTTTGCTTGGTACTTTTGTGTTATCTGTTGTTGTTTTTTTACAATATTGTATTGTGTTGTGTTATTGTGTATCATATTGTATTGTTTAGTGCGTGGTGGTTTTGTGTTCTGTTATTTTTGTATAAGTATCATATTGTACTGCGTTGTGTTGTGTTATGTTGCATCATGCTGTATTGTATAGTGCGTGGTAGTTTTGTGTTGTGTGTTGTGTTTGTAGAGCGTTGTATTTCACTGTGTTGTGTTGTGTTATGTTATATCACACTGTATTACAGAGTAGCCCCTTTTCACATAATTTTGCCAGGGACAACTTAATTGTTGCCGTGGATTCTTTTACGTGCGCTAGGTTCACTATATATAGCACAGAAGATCTCGGTTTATCGTCTCATCCACAAAGTTAACACCCACACCACCACACATGTTCTAATGGATGGGGGGGGGGGGGGGGAGGGGGGGGCGGGAGTTTTGGGCCCTAAACGAGGATCAAACCACAGCACACTTTCGACCCGGACTTTTTCACTTTCTAGGCAGGCGCGCTACCTCTACACCCCAGATCCTTCGGATGAGACTATAAACCGAGGGCCCGTGTGCAAACGCACGCAAACATCTTGCCCACATGTTAAATCTTGTTCCGCTTTGCGTAACGAGTAGGCCATTGTGTGCCGTTTGGGAACAGATGACAAGATTGACAAAAATGCACACACACACGGGGACTGGTTGTAAAAAAAAAAAAGTACATGAGTGCTTATTCCGTTATCTTCGATATAAAGGAATAAATAAATAAATGAATACATGAATAAGTAATGAAGAAAGTAAATAGATAAATAAATAAAAAAAAAACATACATACATACATACATACATACATACATACATACATACATACAACATACATACATACATACATACATACATACATACATACATACATACATACATACATACATACATACATACACACATACACACATACACACATACACACATACAACATACACTACATACATACATACATACATACATACATACATACATACATACATACATACATACATACATACATCATACATACATACATACATACAACATAATTGAACAAATAAATAAAATCCACATTATTCGTCGACTTCTACAGGGAAAAAAAAAACCAAACCCCTCTTGATTCTAGCTTTAATTGTCTTCATAGACGCAAGTGTCAGGGGATATGGAATTGGTGCTGAAACATGCTGACGCACTTGTGAAGATGCATCGCTGGCTTAATGGCAATTCTACACCACGCGTAATCCATATTGATGGCCGCTCTCTTTCTTGTCCTTCCCCACAACGCTGCTTTAGCAAGTCGTATGGGTGGGTGGCTTTTGATAATGATTTGCCTCTTTCTCTATCTGTGTTGTGTGTGTGTGTGTGTGTGTGTGTGTGTGTGTGTGTGTGTGTGTGTGTGTGTGGTGTGTGTGTGTGTGTGTGTGGTGTCTGTCTGTCTGTCTGTCTGTCTGTCTGTCTGTCTGTCTGTCTGTCTGTCTGTCTGTCTGTTTTTTTCTCTGTGTGTGTCTTTTCTGTTTCTGCCTATCTGTCAGTCCTTCTGTTCTGTCTCCCTTGTTTGTCTGTTTGTCTGTTTGTCTGTTCTTTCTCTCTCTCTCTCTCTCTCTCTCTCTCTCTCTGTCTCCTCTCTCTCTCTCTCCTCTCTCTCTCCTTTCTCTCTCTCTCTCTCTCTCTCTCTCTCTCTCTCCTCTCTCTCTCTCTCTCTTCTCTCTCTCTCTTCTCTTTCTCTCTTCTCTGTTCTCTCTCTCTGTTTATCTATCTGTCTCTGTCTCTCTTTCTGTTTGTCTGTCTGTCTCTGTCTCCGTCTCTATCTCTGTCTGTTTTCCCTGTCTCTCTCTCTCTCCCTGTCTTCTTTTTGTCTGTCTGTCTTCTGTTCGTCTCTGCCCCTGTCTGTCTATCTCGTCTGCTCTTTCTTGTTGTCTTTGTCTGTCTGTCTGTCTGTTTGTCTGTCTGTCTCTGTCTCGTCTTCTCTCTCTCTCTCTCTCTCTCTCTCTCTCTCCTCCTCTCTCTCTCTCTCTCCTCTCTCTCATCTCTCTCTCTCTCCTCTCCCTCCTCTCTCTCTCCCCTATGTTTCATTTTTGCCGAGTGGGGGTTATGATGCGCCTACACGTTCAATTGTCCTCAGTTATACTGTAATTACCCACATTCTGCCCGCTGAATATATTCATAAAATGATGCCATCACACCACCGCATCCTGCACCAGTGTTTCTTAAACACACACACAACACACACACACACACACACACACACACCCAACACAACACACACACACACACACACACACACACACACACACACAACACACACCACACATACACACACACACACACACACACCTTTTTCATACACACACACACACACTCGCACACACACTCATCCTCTCCTCCCACCAACTCTCACTCCCCTCATCCTCCATCTCTCATCCTCCTCTCTCTCACCATCCTACTCTCTCTCACCACCCACACACACACACACACACACACACACACACACACACACCACAAACAATGGCGTTGTTTTAGTGTCGCAAAAGAATGGTGTCCGCATGTTTGTACATATAACAGTCTCATCCTACTTTGTACCACAGCAATGTATTTCCCAGGGCCACAAAAAAAACAACCACCAAAATCTCCAGTAACATTACTGAAATATGAAATATTAAACTGGGAACTTTTTCTTTCACAAGAAGATCATCTTCTTGTGGTATAATAGATGGTTCATCTTTAAGTCTCTCTGGAACCAGGTAGGTCACAGAGACATTTTGTTAAAAAGTTTGTTGCTTTAGTTTGGATGGTCTTTTTGACCGAAAACAATTCTTTCTTGTGTGTGTGTGTGTGTGTGTGTGTGTGTGTGTGTGTGTGTGTGTGTGTGTGTGTGTGTGTGTGTGTGTGTGTGTGTGTGTGTGTGGTGTGTGTGTGTGTGTGTGTGTGTGTGTATGTGTGTGTGTGTGTGTGAATGTGCGTGTGTGTTGAAATTCATTTAACGTCTTTTCACAAAATATGATATTAGACTCGTGGAGGGGGATGGAGGGGGGGGGGGGGGGGGGCGGGGGGATGGGGGGGAGAGGGAGAGAAGGTGTGTGGACGTGTATTATTTCTTTTCTTCTTCTTTAGTTGAGAACACTCAAACTAGAACCACTGTTGCTAGTTATGAGCAACAAATGCGTAAACCCATCCGTTTAAGCGTCGGGTAATACAAGTCAATGGCCCAGCGCAATCGACTTCAACATAAGATAAAATGCATCTTTTAAGTCTTTCTGGAAAAATAGGCAGGAGAATGGACCAAGAGACAAAAAGAGACAAAAAAGAGGTGACAGGAATAAAATAAAAAAGAGAAACAAAAAAGAGTGATAGAAAAGAGAAATATTTAGAGCATCAGTAATTCGAGAATGTCGGGATGCTATTTATGCTGTCAGGCTCCCCCGGCATTCTTACATTGTCAAGTCAAGTCAAATTTTTATTTCCAGATGGTACATTGAATAAGCATTGATTTGCTTTTTTTTTTCATGAAGCCATCTATCTAGGGAAAAAAAAAGAGAAAAATAAACAGTGTGTGTGTGTGTGGTGTGTGTGTGTGTGTGTGTGTGTGTGTGTGTGTGTGTGTGTGTGGTGCGTGCGTGTGTGTGTGTGTGTGTTGTGTGTCTGTGTGTGTGTGTCTGTGTATGTGTCTGTGTCGTGTCTGTGTTTTGTGTCTGTGTGTGTGTCTGTGTATGTGTCTGTGTCTGTGTGTCTGTGTGTCTGTGTGTTGTGTTATTATGTGTATGTGGAGTTGCTGCTGTAATTAAATTAACGTCCCGGCGGAGATTTTTTAAATTTAGGGTAGATGGTGTGTGGATAGGACCTGGGTGTAAAAGTATGCCCGCGGGTTGGTCCTCAAATAGAAGCATGACGGCAAAACGGGCCAAAGATAGCATGGGACACACCCTTAAAAACCACCAATGAATTACACACATTTAATGCAGTGTAGCTATTATTGCTGTAATGACTGGATGACATTAGCAGCTATGGGAAAAAAATTGGATCCTTGGTGAGTTTCTTTTTTGTTGTTGTTGTTGGATGTACTTCTCTCTCTTTCTCTCTTTATTGTCCGTTCTGTTTGTGCTCTGTTTTGTCTTCTCGGTTCTCTCTGTCTCTGTTCTGTCTTCGTCTCTTCGTTTCTCTCTCTGCTCTCTCTCTCTCCTCTCTCTCTCTCGTCTCTCTCTCTCTCTTCTCTCTCTCTGTCTCTCTCGTCTCTCTCTCTTCTCTCTTCTGCTCTTCTGCTCTTCTTCTTTCTCTCTCTCTCTCCTCCCTCTTCTCCTCTCTCTCTCTCTCTCCTCTCTCTCTCTTCCCTCTCTCTCTCTTCTTCCTCCTCTCCTCTCTCTCTCTCTCTTCCCTCCTTCTCTCCTCCTCCCTCCTCTTCTCTCTCTCTCTCTCTCTCTCTCTCTCTCTTCTCTCTCTCTCTCTCTCTTCTCTCTCTCTCTTCTCTCCCTCTCTTCTCTCTCTCCTCTCTCTCTCTCTCCAGCAAACACTAAATATTCTTTATCTATATCAGTGCATAAGCTTTCCTGTCTCCATCCTTTCTGTCCAGATTGGAGACCACTTTATCGATTTTCTCTCTCCTTCTTCTTCTTCTTGTTACTCTCTCCTCTCTCTCTCTCTCTCTCTCCCTCCTTCCCTTTCTTTCTTTCTTTCTTTCTCTCTTTTTTCTCATCAACACGACACGAGTCAGATATTGTGGAGGCGGCCTCAGGTGACAAATGAAGCACACAAAGTGTTCCAAATCTGACTTCTGTCCGTCTGTCTGTCTTCTGTCTATCTGTCTGTCTGTCTATATGTCGGTCTGCCTGTGTGTCTGTCTGTCTATATATCTGTCTATCTGTATGTCTGTGTGTCTGTCGTCGTCTGTCTATCTGTCTTTCTGTCTGTTTATATGTATGGTGGTTGGTAAGTACTATGCTACATGTGGCGTTTGTTACTGCATGCTGGGCTTTCCTTGACTTAACAAAATGCTAGCGAAGAACAAAGAATACTATAGACTTGTTTTTCGTTGTGTGTGTCTTTGTGTGTCTTTTGTGTGTTTGTGTGTGTGTTGGTGTGTGTGTGTGTGTGTGTGTGTGTGTGTGTGTGTGTGTGTGTGTGTGTGTGTGTCAATCAATCAATCACAATCAATCGATCAAATTTTTATTCCAGATGGTACATTGAGTATATTGAGTGTGTGTGTGTATGTGTGTGTGCGTGCGAGTGTGACTGCTTGCAAGTGCGTGCGCGCGCGCGCGCGCACGCTCATGTGTGTATACAAAGGAGGGGGACTGGTTGTGGGTATGGGCACGTACACGTGTCTGTAAGTGTCTATGTGCAAGTAAGTGTGTTTGTGTATAAAACACATTATCCGCATACTGCCAATTTGTAGCCCTGCACATCAGAACACTGATTTTCCCTAAGCCAATGAAAAGGAGCATTTGAGTGTGGTTACCAACTGTATATGGGTGACCGTTTGCGCACCGTAGCTTCAGTTCAGTCCCTCACTTCACCCAGCTGTGAATGGGTACCTGCCCTCTTTAGGGTCAGGGAAGGTAAAGCAGCGAGGGAGGGGAGATGGGCGCCGCCCTCAATATGCTGGCCCTCTGAGAACTGAGGTCTCTGATGACTCGCTCCCCTACGACAACACAGGTTATGGGAGCACTTTTACCTTTACCTATGCATAAGACAAAACATGGGTTTGAGAGAGAGAGAGAGAGAGAGAGAGAGAGAGAGAGAGAGAGAGAGAGAGAGAGAGAGAGAGAGAGAGAGAGAGAGAGAGAGAGAGAGAGAGAGAGAGAGAGAGAGGACGGGAAACAGACAGACATACAGAGAAAGACAGAGAGCAACAGACGAGACAGACAGACAGACAGACAGACAAACAAACAAACAGAAGGAGAAAGAGAAAAAGAGAACTTCAGCAGCTCAAAATATACACATAATGACGTTATAGCTGCGGTTTCCGTGTCTGCTATGACATATTCCTAGACCTCTGCTGGACTCGTTTATCTTTTTAAAGGTAAAGGCATATGTGTCCCATAATCTATTGTGGTCTTAGAGGAACGAGGCATTACAGACCTCAGCTTCTCTAGGGGCTAACATGTTGGGAGCGGCGCCCATCTCCTCTCCCTCGCTGCTTTACCTTCCCTTTCCCTAAAGAGGGCAGGTACCCATTTACAGCTGGGTGCATGAACTGGGGAGACTGTACTGAAGCCAAGGCGCAGCAAACGGTCACCCATCGCTTGGTAACCACTTCAATGCTGCTTAACCTTAGCTTTGGGGAAAAGCGAGTGCTCTGACCACTAGCTTCCCGCCCCCAGTTATCTTTGTTTAGTTCGAAAAACTGCAAATTGATATCACTGCCTTTTCTTCTTCGTCGTCAAACGCTCATACATCAACTATTCTTGTCTGTCATATGAGGAAAAGTGCGTTGCGTGCCATTAAGCGCCAGACAAAACAGGCCCAGCACATTCGACTTCGGCGTGGGAGAGACTTATTTTTTAAAGTTTTGCTCGGAAAAAAAGTCAGGAGAATGGACCAAGAAGGAGTGGCAGAAAGAAAAAGAATAAGACACAAAGAAAGAGATAGAAGACAGGGAATGCCTAGCACAAACTTAAAAAAAAAAAGGGATACTTTCGTAGACAGGCCGCTGTTACCCCACGGGGGACAGTACCTACTAATGTTTATACACACTTACGCTTGCAAGCAGATAACAATCACACCACACACACACACACACACACACACACACACACACACACACACACACATACACACACACACACTACACACAACGCATACACACACATACACATACACACATACGCATTACACACACACGCACAACACACACACATACCTTACACACACACACAAACACACACACAACACACACAACACCACATCACACACACACACACTATCGCACACACACTCATACACATCATTATTTGATCTAATCACCTGGCTCCTATATCGCTAGTAAATCAATGATACAATCACCTATATATATATATATATATATATATATATATATATATATATATATATATATATATATATATCACGAGAGAGAGAGAGAGAGAGAGAGAGAGAGAGAGAGAGAGAGAGAGAGAGAGGAGAGAGAGAGAGAGAGAGGAGAGAGAGAGAGAGAGAGAGAGAGAGAGAGAGAAAAGAAGAAAAAAGAAAAAAGAAACAAAGAGATAGATTCTTTGCGAAAACATCGACACACAATATCGCCAATATTTCAAACACTTTTAAACAACACAGTCTATGTAACAAAACGTCAAAACAGGTTAAACACAAAGGCAACGAATCGTTACCAAAAAAAAACAGAAA
>CM060328.1:12233715-12238715 GCA_030674155.1 Stramonita haemastoma | reverse complement strand
AATAGTTTCCTAATCTTTTTAAAGTTTTTGAAACTCTTAGACTTTAGATGTTACTTTTCTTCGACACAAAAAATCTTTTTCAGGAATAGTTGTTTTCATTATTTGTGAGTTTGTGACGATCAAAGTTTGCATGATTATAAACCAGTACACGTTTCTTGTTACTTTTTATTTTATTTTCTTGTGCATCATTGTCACTATGTTCAGTCTTTGAAGTGAACATATATGAAAGATAATTATACTAGAAACTTTGGAAACACTTTTGACATATAAAAACCTAGTTCTACTTTTTGCAATTTTGTGACAGTTCAAGTTTTTGTCTTATTGCTATTCATTTCTAAAGTGTAGAAAAATTGGAGCTAAACCTTATAGAAAAAGAAAATTACGCGAAAAGTATTTTTAAGACGTGATTTCGTCCAAATGTAAAAAATAAGTTTTACATTGCAGTAAACTTTCGAAAAAAAAACAAAAAAACAGGAGCAGATTGAAGTTCTGCTCTTGTGTGTGTGTGTGTGTGCGCGCGCACGCGCGCGCGCGCGCGTGTTAGTGTGTGTGTGTGTGTGTGTGTGTGTGTTGTGTGTGTGTGTGTTTATCTTTATTTATTTATTTTATTCTTTTATATCGAGGACAATGGAATAAGCACTATTGTGCTTTTTTACATCCAGTCCCGTGTGTATGCAGTTTTGTAAATGTCATCTGTTCCCACAGGCACACGATGGCCTACTCTTACGAAAGCGGAACAGGATATAACGTGTGCGCAAGATGTTCTGCGTGCGTTCGCACACGGGGCCTCGGTTTAAAGTCTCATCCGAAGGACTTGTGGGGAGAGTGAAGTCAGCATTGATGTTAATCCAGGAGAAAAATCTCCTCGACCGGACTCGAACCGGGTCGTCAAATTGCCAGCGCAATGTTCTGACACTAGGCTATCCATTCCCCTGTGTGTGTGTGTGTGTGTGTGTGTGTGTGTGTGTGTGTGTGTGTGTGTGTGTGTGTGTGTGTGTGTGTGTGTGTGCGTGCGTGTGTGATTGCGTACGTGCGTGCGTGTGTGTGCGTGCGTGCGTATGTGTGTGCGTTTGTGTGCGTGTATGTGTGTGTGCGTGCGTACATGCGTGCGTATGTGTGTGTGTTTGTGGCATGCGCAATGTGTGTGTATTTGAGTGTGTGTGTGGTGCGTGCGTAATGCGTGCGTATGCGTGCGTTTGTGTATGTATGGGCGGCGTGCGTGCGTGTGTGCGTGGTGTTGTGTGTGTGTGTTGTGTGTGTGTGCGTGTGTGCGCGCGCATGTGTGTGTGCGTGCGTTGCGTGGTGTGTGTGTGTGTTGTGTGTGTGTGTGTGTGTGTGTGTGTGTGTGTGTGTGTGTGTGTGCGTGTGTGATTGCGTACGTGGTGCGTGTGTGATTGGTACGTGCGTGCGTGTGTGTGTGTGCGTGCGTATGTGTGTGCGTTTGTGTGCATGTTGTGTGTGTGCGTGCGTACATGCGTGCGTATGCGTGCGTTTGTGTATGTATGGCGTGCATGGTGTGTGCGTGTGTGCGTTTGTGTGTCTGTGGTGCGCGCGCATGTGTGTGTGTGCGTGTGTGTGTGTGGTGTGTGTGTGTGTGTTTCTACATCTTTACCGTTCCTATAAACCCGATCTAAGGTAAACTTTTTCTTCTTGTCAAACGCACAGACAGCAACTATTTTGTCTGTGAATAACAGAAAATGCGTCGGCACGTATAACTGACAGTCAGGCCCAGCGCATCCTTCTTCAACGAAGGAGAAAACTGTTATATTTTAAAGTCTTCCAGGAAATGAAGGTTTGAGAGTGGACCAAGAAAGGGAGAAAATAAATAAAAGGTATAAAAGTGACTTTAAGTTGAACCATTCATGGTTGAGGTTATCGATGAGGAGGAGCAGATTTTAAAATATAATTTAGTTGTTTTTTATACCACTTTAAGTCACAGCAGATTCTCTGCGTGAATTCGGGCAGCTCTCCCATGGAGAGCGTGTCGCCACAAGAGCAGCGCCATTCATTATTTGTTTTACCTTTTCCTGTCTGCAAATGTATTTTGTTTCCAGTTTTGCCAGGAACAACCTTTTTTTTTTGCTGTGGTTCTTTTAGTGCGCTAAATAATGTGTAGCACACAGAACCTAGGTTATCGTCTCATCTAAAGACTAGCACAAGACCACCACTCAAGATCTAATGGATGGGGAACATTTTGGGTCAAACGGGATTCGACCTCTGATACTTCCAACCGAACTTCGCTTATCTAGGTAGACGCGTTATCTAGACCACCGATCCATCAAAAAGGAACAAGGCACAAAAGAGGAATAGAAAGAGTAATTCCTAGCCATTTTCCAGAAAGATAATGCTGTTTGTGCATAATTGTTGATTTAGGTTCTTACGAATACCTGACAATGCCATCTTTAAAAAATTAGCCACGATCACATTTTAATATTATCCGCTATGTCCATCCATACACCCATCTGTCATATGGCTCATTTTGCTCCTTTGGCATTATTTGCTTTGTTTATTATATGCCATTTTAAGTCACAGCAAAATTCTCTGCGTGAAATCCAGGCTGCTCTTACAAGGAGAGCATTCGTCATCCATTCTTCTCTTTGTCCTGTCTGCATGTGGATTTCTTTCCATATCAGAGTGGCTTTTTTTAACACAGAATTTCGCCAGGCGCAACACTCCTTGTTTTCGAGAGATCTTTAACGTGCGCTAAATACCTGTTTCACACGGGACTTCTGTTTATCGTTTCATCCGAATGACTAGCACCTAGATCATCAGTCACGGTCCTGTGGATGGAGGAAAAAGTTCCTGTCACAAATAGGGGTTGGACCACCATATCCTACGAACCCGCAGTTGTTGTTATCTAGGCAGGTGTACTGTGGACAGGATAGCCCAGTAGTCGGAGCATTCGCTTT
Source organism: Stramonita haemastoma (assembly GCA_030674155.1). Taxonomy (NCBI): domain Eukaryota; kingdom Metazoa; phylum Mollusca; class Gastropoda; order Neogastropoda; family Muricidae; genus Stramonita; species Stramonita haemastoma. The sequence continues at coordinate 12,235,806 of CM060328.1, read as the reverse complement.
CCCCTAGCTAAGGTCAAGCAGCATCGAGTGTGGTTACCAAGTGGATGGGTGACCGTTTGCGCGCCTTGGCTTCAGTAGAGACCCCCAGTTCACCCAGCTGTAAATGGGTACCTGCCCTCTTTAGGGTCAGGGAAGGTAAAGCAGGAGGGAGAGGAGATGGGCGCCGCCCTCAACATGCTGGCCCCTAGAGAAGCTGAGGTCTCTGATGCCTCGCTCCTTCTACGAACGACCACATAGGTTATGAAACACCTTTACCCTTTTACCTGGTACAAAATACAAAATTACCTTTACCTACGCAAGTGCATTACCTCTTGACCATGGATCCACCTTGATCATGATTATGACGTCCTGGATTCAATCCACCCTGAGAGACGGACATCTTTTCGAGGAAATTCTGTCCTCTGGACATTGCATTAGCACTGACTTCACTTTCTTAATATTAAGCAATGTCCTTCGGATAAGACTACCAACTGAATTCCAGTTTGCTAATTCACGAAGAATATGTCGTTATGCAAACTTAAAACTAGTTCTACTTTTCCAAAAAGTAGGGCACTTTCACCGGTCAAAATGGACAACAAATTGAACTGAAAACAAAAACATCTTTTACACTATTTTTTTTAAAGAATGGAAAGCAGCAACGTAAATGGTGGGTAAAACCTGTATCAGAACCAAATTTCTCACAATTTGTAAGCTTCGAACTGCAGCCGAGGAACAACAAAACTAGATCTAACCCTAACACTTGTTGTCTTTTGGTACAAAGATGGCCCAAACAGTTTCGGGTATTTCCTCAAAATCATTACAAAATATTGTCTTGTTTCAATAGCTACCCCCTCTCCCTCCCCACCACCCCTGCCCACCCCACCCCACCCCACTCTCTCGATCGTGGAATGCTGGGGGCCTCTCAGTATTAATAGCAACCCCACTTTCTGGAGATTCTCTGCAAAAGATCTCCCTCTTTTCTATCCCTCTCTTTATTTCTGTCTTGTTCATTTTCTTCCCGTTGCCTCCGTCTTGTCTGTTCTCTGCCTTGTTAGTCCATTCTCCGCCATTTTTTTTTTTACACAAAAAGACTTAAAGATAACGATTCTCTCCCATGCTGAAGTCGAATGTACTGGGCCTTGAATTGATAGGCGCTTAACGGCAGCGCAACGCATTTTTGATTGCATGACAGACAACAATATGTTGCAGTCTGAGTGATCGATGAAGAAAAAGAAAGAAACACTTTCAACAGAAGGTATTGAGGAACTTGTGAGAAAAAAAAAGGTCAGCAAATGTATAGCTTTATAGCGATATTAGATTTCATTGCTGTTAATAAATTAAAAATAATTGTGACCTCCACAACATAAGGAGTCGCATAGCACCAGAGGTCAAAATGTAGTTATTGATATGTTATCACACTGCAATAAATAGCTATGCAATACAAAAAACAGATTGAAAATCGGACAATTCTGTCAAAAGTTATTGCAACTTAAAATGATAGACTGCAAGAAATGAATAAACTGAGAAATAGACAAGTAAAAAAAATCCTAATAGGTGGCCTGAATGAGGGCTTTGGTATTTTCAAAACACGTTTTAAGGCAAAAGGAAACAAAATTATGCCTTGGTATTTCACTACAAGGTAGAACAATGCTTAAGTTTATAATCTAGCAAGAACATGCTTAGTTTATAATCAATCAAAATATGAAAATCGACAACCCCCACCTGCTTCTAATGGCTCCTAGTGGAAAAGTTGATCAGGTGCTAAGCGACTCATTTCGTAATGGAGCGTCACTTATATGTAAGCTCCTGACTACAGTGAAAAAAACGCAAGCTAAAGTGGTACGGGCCCGTTACACGAACATCTGGACTGGCTTGGACTGTCCTGCAGACTGTCTTTACATGACATCAAACCGTATTTCAAGCATGGCATGGGTATTCATTTCAAAAGAACTACGGCTAAATTCGGACAATTGTTTCAGATATAAAACTAATGTTCAGAAACCTGGCTACATACTGCATTGAGAGCCTGATATATGTTCTTTATGCGTGTATCTTTACACATTTACGGCACGATTTTATTCCTCTGCATTTTCACAACCTATGTCTAGTTAT
>CM060328.1:12216215-12231215 GCA_030674155.1 Stramonita haemastoma | reverse complement strand
ACACTTACAAGGGTGTATGTAGGCATACACACACGCGAACGCACGCATACACACAGACACAAACACACACACATGCATGTGGGGGACGGGATAGTATAATGGTCAGAACATTGCGCTCGCATTATGACGACTCGAGTTCGACTTCCGTTCGAGGGTTTTTTTCCTCTGGAGTTAACATCAGTGCTGACTCCACTCTCCCCAAAAGTCTTTTGGATGAGACTGTAAACCGACGGCCCGTGTGCGAACGCACGCAGAACATCTTTTGCGCATAAAATTCCTGTTCCGCTTTTCGTAAGAGTAAGCCATCGTGTGCCGGTGGGAACAGATGACAATATTTACAAAACTGCATACACTCGGGGACTGGATGAGAAAAAGCATATGAGTGCATATTCCATTATCATCGATAGAAAAGAATAAAATAAAATAGATAAATAAAAGGCAAGCAGCATGCCTGTCAGTATAGTAATTGCCCTTCTGTGGTTGATTAAAGTGTTTTTGAATTGACTTGACAAACACGCACACAGACGCACGCACGAACGCGCGCGCACACACACACACACATACACACACATACACACACACACACACACACACACACACACACACACACACACACACACACACACACACACACACACACACACACACACACACACACACACACACACACACACACACACGTGTTACCGCACGCTACCCGAAACACACGTTTGACAGCACGAGTAAAAAAAAAAAAAAAATAATAAAAAGGAAAAGGAAAAGATTTCCATAGTTTCCGGGTTCACATTTCTCTCTGTGAAAAATTGGACCTGCTTTAAAGCTGGTTATCTCTTCATGAAACAGACACGTGCTCTACCGGAAAGACAACGTCTTTTTCCTCTTTCTCTTCAATTCTGGAACATAGAATGGACACCAACGAAGAGAAAAAGAATCTAAGAAACTGCCCTTGCGATCAGGCAGCAACACATAAAACACCCCAGAAAAAACAACAACATCAGCAACAACAACAATATCAAGAAACCAAACAAACAAATACAGTCTCGTCCACAACTTTGTTCCATACCCTACCAACCCATTTGTTATCTCTATTACCTAAAAAAAATGCAATCTGTAAAATTGATCAAACTCTTTCGTGATATTTTAATCGGGGAAAATTTTGAAGATTGGATGCGGAGAACATTGCAGGTGTGAAACGGTTTTAAATAAGGTAGAAGAGATCTTCCATTGAAAAACGTGAGATGACTTTTAAAAAATACTGAAAAATAGAACCAAAACAAAGCAGAATGAATGCAGACTTCTTATATTTCAGAATCTATCAAAAAGTGTACACAGCATCGGTTGATTTTTTCTTTTTGAGAAAGGAAAATATATAGTTAAAAAGAAGTGTATGTGTGTTTTATTCTGTCTTCATCTATTCTTTTACTTTTTCAGGATTCTTCTTACTCTTCTTCACAATTTCTCTTCATTAAAATTGTTTTTTAGATTTCTTCTTATACAGAAGTCTTCTTCGTCTTAAGAATATTCTTCTTCTTAAGAATTCTTCTCAGAATTTCACATCTTCTTCAGAATTCTTCTTCTTCTTCAATGTTCTTCTTCTTCGTAAGAATTCTTCGTCTTTTTCTTCTTTTTTCTTTTTCTTTCTTCTTCTTCTTCTTCTTCTTCTTCTTCTTCTTCTTCTTCTTCTTCTTCTTCTTCTTCTTCTTCTTCTTCTTCTTCTTCTTCTTCTTCTTCTTCTTCTTCTTCTTCTTCTTCTTCTTCTTTTCTTCTTTCTTCTTCTTCATTCTTCTAAAAAGTTCTTCTTTTTCAGAATTCTTCTTCTTCGTCCTATTCCTTCTTTTCATTCTTCTTCATTTTTCCTCCTTCTTTTGTCTTATCCAAACGACATCACACTACACGATGCATGTATTGTCCTGGATAGAGACCCCATGTCACATAGCCTGTGTCCGTTTCTGTTAGTGTTGTGGTCAATACCGTACAATACCATTCCACAAACACTACAGTTTTCTGTCTGTTGTTTATGTTCTTTATAACTTCTTTATACCTTTACTTCCGATCTCTTTTCTCTGTCTCTCTGTCTCTCTGTCTCTGTCTCTGTCTCTGTCACTGTCTCTCTCTCTCTCTCTCTCTTCTCTCTCTCTCTCTCTCATCCTCTCTTCTCTCCTCCTCTCTCTCTCTCTCTCTCTCTCTCCTCTCTCTCTCTCTCTTGTACACACACACACACACGTGTCACCGCACGCTACCGAAACACACGTTTTAAAGCACGAGAAAAAAATAAAAAGGAAAAGGAAAAGATTTCCATAGTTTCCGGGTTCACATTTCTCTTGTGAAAAATTGGACCTGCTTTAAAGCTGGTTATATCTTCCATCAAACAGACACGTGCTCTAACGGAAAGACAACGTCTTTTTCCTCTTTCTCTTCAATTCTGGAACATATTAATGGACACCAACTAATAGAAAAGAATCTAAGAAACTGCCCTTGCGATCAAGCAGTAACACATAAAACATCCCAGAAAAAAATCAACAACACCAGCAACAACAACAATATCAAGAAACCAAACAAACAAAATACAGTCTCGTTCACAACTTGGTTCATACCCTACCACACTTTGTTATCTCTATTACCTAAAAAAATGTAATTTGTAAAATTGATCAAACACCTTAGCGATATTAATTTTTAATCGGTGCAAATTTTGAAGATTGGATGCGGAGAACATTGCAGGTGTGAAATGATTGTAAATAAGGTAGAAGATAATTTCCACTGAAAAACGTGAGATGACTTTTAAAAAAAGACTGAAAAATAGAATAAAAACAAAACAGAATGAATGCAGACTTCTTATATTTCAGAATCCATCCAAAAAAGTGTACACAGATGGTTGATTTTTTTTCTTTTTGAGAAAGGAAAATGTATTGCTAAAAAGAAGTGTATGTGTGTTTTATTCTGTCTTTGTCTATTCTTCTTCTTCTTCAGAGTTTCTTCTTCTTTTTCATCTTGGGAATTCTTCTTCATAATTTCTCTTCTTCATAAGAATTCTTCTTCTTCCTCTTCTTCAGAATTCTTCTTCTTCTTAGATTCTTCTTCTTTAGAGTTCTTCTTAAAGTTCTTCTTAAGAGTTCTTCTTCTTAAGAGTTCTTCTTCTTCTTCTTCTTCTTCTTCTTCTTCTTCTTCTTCTTCTTCTTCTTCTTCTTCTTCTTCTTCTTCTTCTTCTTCTTCTTCTTCTTCTTCTTCATCTTTTAGAATTCTTCTTCTTAAGAATTCTTCTTTCTCAGAATTCTTCTTTTTCAGAATTCTTCTTTTCAGAATTCGTCTTCTTCTTCCTATTTCTTCTTTGCATTCTTCATCATGTTATTTTTTTTCTTCCTTTGTCTTCTGTCTTATCCAAACGACATCACACTGCATGATGCATGGTCATGGATAAAGGGCCATGTCATGATAGCCTGTGTCCGTTTCTGTTAGCATTGTGGTCAATACCATACAATACCATTCCACAAACAACATGGCAGTTTTCTGTCTGTTGTTTATGTTCTGTTATAACCTCTTTATATCTTTACTTCTGATCTCTTTCTTTCTTCTCTGTCTCTCTGTCTGTCTCTCTGTCTCTGTCTCTGTCTGTCGTCTGTCTGTTCTCGTCTCTCTTCTCTGTCTCTTCTCTTCTCTTCTCTTCTCTCTCTCTCTCTCTCTCTCTCTCTCTCTCTCTTTCTTTCTTTCTCTATCTTTCTCTATCTTTCTCTCTCTCACGCGCGAGAGCGCGCGCGCGCGCAGACACACACACACACACACACACACCACACCACACACACACAACACACACACACACAAGCACACACACACACACACACACACACATGTGCATCATGCAGAGAGAGAGAGAGAGAGAGAGAGAGAGAGAGAGAGAGAGAGAGAGAGAGAGAGAGAGAGAGAGAGAGAGAGAGAGAGAGAGAGGAGAGAGAAGAGAGAGAGAGAGATTTTATTGTTCTATTTTGAAGGAAAATGGAATAAACACTCATGTGCTTTTTTACATCCAGGCCCCGTGTGTATGCATTTTTTGTCAATGTTGTCATCCGTTCCCACCAACACACAATAGCCTACTCTTGCGAAAAGCCAAAAGGTTTTAACGTGTGCGCAAGATGTTCTGTGTGCGTTCGCACACGAGACATCGGTTTATAGTCTCATCCGAAGGACTTTTGGGGTAAGTGGAGTCGGCACTGATGTTAACGCCAGAGAAAAACAAATCCTCTTGAACGAGATTCGAACCCAGATCAGCAGATCATGAGTGCATCACTCTGACCACCAGGCTATCCCCTCCCCTGACGATGTTGATGTTGATAAGCAGGGAGGGAGAGAGGAGAGAGAGAGAGAGAGAGAGAGAGAGAGAGAGAGGAGAGAGAAGAGAGAAGAAGAGAGAGAGAGAGAAGACAGACAGACGACAGACGAAGAAGAAGACAGACAGACAGACAGACAGACAGACAGACAGACAGAGAGAAAGAGACAGACAGACAGAAGACAGAGAGAGAGAGAGCAGAGAGAAGAGAGAGCAGAGAGAGGGAGAGAGAGAGAGAGCAGAGAGAGAGAAGAGAGAGACAGACAGAAGACAGACAGAAGACAGAGACGGAGACAGAACAGACAGAGACAGAGACAGAGAGAGACAGAGAGAGACAGAGAGAACAGAGAGAGAGACACACAACATACAGATAGATAGATAGACAGACAGATAGACATAGACAGACAGACAGAGACAGACAGACAGAGATACAAAAAGACAGAGACAAGATAAAAACAGACAATCAGACACAAACCAGATACATTCAGCGTGGAAAAAAATGCCATTTCGTGCGTGACAACCCATATACCTTACATCACATTAGTTAAGCCGGAAAGTGACAAGAAAACTACAGTGTAAAGAAAAAAATAATCCCCAAGTAAACCCAATGAATAGTGAGCAGCAACATTTTTTCTCCCGAAATCAATTTCACAGAGACCTGACGAGGCAAAACTTGAGCCGCTGTTCAAAATCGACCTTTAATTTGCAATATCAAAACACCAGTTCCATAGTTGTAGTGTACACGTGTGTTTGTCAGCGCGTGTATACATGCACATGTGGACGAGTGTGAGCGTGCATGCGTCTCAAACCACGCGCGGACATACGCGTGTTTGAGGCAAGAGTGAGCGGAGGGATATATACACGTTCACGTGTGTGATTTGCTCATGTTAGAGTTTGTAAATCGTGAATGGAGGAACACGTGTGTGACTGTTGGTATCTGCCACACCGGTTTCTGAGTCTATTTATTCAAAAATAAGATTTAAAATATTCGACATAATGATGATCGAATATACGCGTCTTTATGCGCGAATGACGAACATGTGTGATTTGCGTATCTGTAGGTTTTTTTAACCTGTCTTTTAAAAAAGATAATGATAATCGTAACAGTCAACATACGCATGATCGTCATTATTCTCCTCATCAATATCATCATGAATACTAAGTGACAAGGAAGTTAAAGACTAGCAATGATGATGATGAGGAGGAGGAGGAGGAGGACGACGACGACGACGACGACGACGGATGATTGATGATGATGATGATGATGATGATGATGATGATGATGATGATGATGATGATGAATGATGATGATAGTGTTGATAATAATCATCACGTTCATCATCATCGTCAGTACACCCGCAAATCATTGTGATGCCAGATGTACACACTGGATGAGAAATTTGTGTGTAAGACTTCTCAAGTGCATCGCTGTTTAGGCAGCGTACGCCGACTCAAGGCGACTTTCCCCCACTTCTTAAAGGAGATTACGGGCTATTGAGCAGACAGCTTGTGAAGAGAGATGCATAACAATCTCAGCATATATTTAGAATATAACGTAACTGATTTTCATTTACAGGCTTAGAGCTCCGTGGTTTACCAGTTCTGAGATTAGGTATGCGACTAGTTTTTGTCTACCATTAAGGAGCCGCATTCCTACTTTCGGGGCATAACAGCATTTTAATGAAGAAAAGCGTTCAGGATAAGTGTCCATTCATCATTGTTGTCAAAAAGAAAAGAAAAACTGGAGAAACATACAGGGTAAACCGGAAAGAATTCTGCAGAGACTCCGGGTGTGCCACATAACTGAGACATAAATGGAGGAATCTAGTGAACAGCTCTCCTACACAGTGCTCCAGTGATTCCCAAATGGAGTTCAAAAAAGAGAAAAAAGAAGGGAAAAGATGAAATAATATGTGCATTCTAGACCAGCCGTGAAATGAGAATTTAGTTAAGGAAAAATGAATATGAACTTGGAGACTCTATGCAATTTAGCCAGCATGTGACGAAGCATAGGAAAAGAGGTATGATGCACTAAAGGGCTCTATGAATTCAGACCAAGTGAAAGTTTAATGGAAAAATTCAGCACTATAGGAAAAGAGAAGTAATACGAACTTAAAGAACTGTGCAATTCTTCATCGTCGTCAAACGCTCAAACAGCAACTATTGTTGTCTGTCATTGAGCGAAAATGCGCCACCTGCCGTTAAGCGCCTGACAAGTCAGGCCCTGCGCATCCGACTTCGGCATAAGAGAGAATTGTTATCTTTTAAGTCTGTCTGAGAAAAAGGCAGGAGAAATGACCTAGAAGGCAGGGATATAAGACAAGAAGGAGGTGACAGGACGAAAACGGAACAAGGCAAAAACAAAAAGAGTGATTTGAAAAAGAGAGCCCAGAATTTCCAGAAGGTGGGGACGCTGTTTTAACTGACAAGTCCCCGGCTTCCTCACGGGGGTTTGTGCGATTCTAGACCAGTAGCTGTGAAACAGAATTCAGCACAGGGTTTCTTTGCTTCAGGCTACTGCAGGAATTTTTATTTTCTGTTTCTGTCGTCTTCATTTCATCCGTCTGCTGCTGCTGCAATCAACAATTTTCCCGCTGTCTGAAAACTGGGTCTTAATCTGATTTAAAAAATTAAATGCAGAAGATATTATGTATTTCTCATTGTTCAGGTGTTGGGTCATTTCTGGTTGTTTGTTAATAGAATTTTTAGCTTACTCCAGAATTAACTGCAGGCGATCGCGACTTTTTGACTTGACTGCCTGTACTAAACATTAAATCTTGGCAAGATGTTCAGTGTATCAATATCCTTTAAAATAATATGACTATAGGTGTTCCATAAATTTAGAGGTAGATAAACTGGATAATTATTTTGGTTGCGTTGAAATATTGTGATTGTTGTATGCCTGTTCCCCTTGAAGGGAAAATGCGGCTACCGAAATGGCTGCTGAAGTGTCTTTTACTGAAATTCTTACCGTTTTTTCCTTTTAACCGTAATCTCACCATTGTTTGAACCTCCGAACGGCCGTCGTTTTCGTGTTAATTGTCATTGTTAAATTGAGCACATTATAAGCTACAAGCTTGTTGTTGCTATGATTCCTAAATGCTGTTGTTTTCAAGGTTTGTTCCAAATTCTAAATAAAAACTATTTAAACCAACCTCAGAACTGAAGCCGAGAAACGTAAAAACAAAAGACTAGTTTAACCTGTTCGAGAGGGGGGAGGGGGGAAACAAACTGGTTTGAGGGTTTCAGTCGTGATTTGACGTCCTGGAATCAAGCCCATGATTAAATTAAGCCACAACTGAAACACTGGTTCATGGGACAGGGACGCGCCCCCCCCCCCCCTCCCTCCTTCCCCACCCCCCTTCATAGAGTTAACATCAGTGCCAACTCCGCTTCCTGAAAATCTCTTTGGATGGAATTATAAGCTAACGTTTCGTGTGCAAACGCTCACAGAACACCTTGCACGTATGTTAAAACCCGTTTTTTCCTTTCCAGAGAGTAGGCGGTCAGTGCAGGTAAGAGCGGATGACGAAAAAAAAACCCATTTAAATATCCACATGTACATTGATGTGATGTTACCGCTTGTACACTGTGATGTGTAGATATTCCATGTCGTGTAAATGTAATGTTCTTTACAAATAGGTGGTCGGTGTGTGTTGTGTATGCATGCGTGTGTGTGTATGTGTGTGTTAATGTATCTACTGTTTTATTTGATTTTAATTTCATTCTTTCATTTTGAGGATGACAGAATAAGCACTCTTTTTTTTTTTTTACAGCCAGTTCCAGTGTGTGTGCAGTTTTAGTCAATTTCGTCATTTGTTCCCAAATGTCAGCATAATGTGCTAAAAAGAAATGTGTGTGTGTGGGGGGGGGGGGGGGGGGGGCGCATGCACATGTAAATGCGTGGGTGTGTGAACCTATTTCTATAAATGCTAAAGTGCAAAAATGCATGCGTGTTTTTATAAGTGTGTTTGTGCATGCATTCATGCATGTGTGTGTGTGTGTGTGTGTGCTTGCGTGCGTGTGTAAATGCAGTGTGTGTGTGTGCATGCACATTCATGTCTCGCACACTCTCGAATCACAAATGTAAAAATAGGGTTGGAAAAAGTAGGATAACTATAAAGCTTACGTCTGTGTGTGCTTGTGTGTGCTTGTGTGTGTGTTGTGTGTGTGTGTGTTGTGGGTGTGTGTGTGTGTGTGTGTGTGTGTGTGTGTGTGTTGTGTTGTGGTGTGTGTGTGCGTTGTGTGTGTGCGTGTGTGTTGTGCGGTGCCGTGTGTATGTGTTGTGTGTGTGTGCGTGCTGTGTAGTGTTTGTGGTCGTGCGCGTTGTGTATAGTGTAGAGTGGTGTGTGTGGTGTTCGCCGCGTGGTGTGTGTATGTGTGTGTGTGTGGTGTGTGTGTGTGTGTGTGTGTGTGTTGTGTTTGTGGTGTGTTGTATGAGTGCGTGCGCGCGTATGTGTTTGTGTATACCGACTCCACAATTAAACTACCGACCTCAGACTAAGCATGAAAACGATCCATAAACTTCTCCCCTCAATTCCAGTAATTACTTTTTACACCGGCGAAATCTGTAGCTTGACATTTCCTGATGGTTATATGCCCCCTTCACCCCTACCGAATCTGTGCCGCTGACTTCTCGCTGACTTCTTCCTTCCTTAATAACTTCTTAAGGAGTCGCTGGGGGCGCACGTACGGTGGTGTCCTTAAGTGGGGCTTCTGTTCTTAACTGGTTACAAGACGTGTAATTGCGCGAACCCGGTCCAACAGTAAAAGGAAATTGTTTCTTTTTTTGTATTGCTTAACGCATCACTTTGATATCAACAAAGACGAAAATTTGATAACAAAAAAATACCAGCGGTTAAAAAATATAGTTAAAAAAAATTAGTGGAGATTTTTACCGTTTAACACCTCTTACCTTTACCCTGGAAAATCTGTTGAATTTTGCTTGTGTTTAGCGATTGTTGTCAATACATTGCCAGCTCAACGGGTGAAGGTAAGGAAGAGGTTCTTCCTTCACATTCACTTAGCCAATAGACCCTGAGGGCAACAACTGAAGATTTTGCAACCAGCTTCCTCCACTTGCCGCAGTCCTCTTGCTTTCCGCAGCAAATCTGTCCACTCATGGCCAGTCATGCAGCCAATACAAACATTGAAATTACTTGCAGAGAAAAAGCTTGGACCCTGCTCTGGTTTCTGGTCACTAAGAAACGCGGTACGCATTGTTCCACATCCAGTTTCTAGACCACAGGTGACAAGTTTTAGCTCTGTCAGGCTCGTCCACATTACGACAAAAACCCACTTTATGACATCCTCCGCAACACTAAATTGTTCAGTCAGCGTGTTGTAGACAAAGGAGAAGTTGAACAACACGAAGCAATAATAAAATAAATATTGAAAAATAGTCGTTGAAAAGACAGCAAAAACTGAAGAGCACGGGAAAAAGTATTAACTAAAAACAGTAAAGAAAGCAAATGAACCCAACAAAAATCCCGCCATCACCAACAGAAACAAAACAAAAAGTAAACCTGGAAGAATAAAATCGCTTATTTAGACTCCAGTAGTCAAAGACATAACCACTTTTTTTCTCTTCTTTTTTTAATCAAAACTTTTTGGTTTTCCTTATATCAATTTTGATTACTGTTTTCCTGAATATAAGTTTAAAAATCATGTTTCTTCTCACTAAGTAGCAAATTTAATACGGTTTAATTTTTTTTAATGGACCTGTTAGTTTGGTTTTAAAGTTTTCAAGAAGACTTACGCTATGCGCATGTGTGGAAATACCCATCACAATGAATCCGGATTTAAAGTCAGCAGAACTGTTGCAGTATTTTTAAATAATGATACACTTATGATAGACTTGCATCCTTTAAATAGGATCCCCAAACACAAAGATTCACTAGGTGCTTATTTTCTCCTATTCCATTTTTTTAACACGTATTCTAAGCATATTTTCTTTCTCTTTTTATCATTGTCTTTTAAGGGCAGCTCCAAAAGGCCACAGGGATATCAAATATTCCTGTGAATGTAATTGACACTTTAAAATTCTGAAAAGTGTCTTGCTGTTAGGTACCACAGCAGGTGGAGTTTCAATCACCGCCGGGACCTCTGATGAGGGCTCATCCAGGAGCCGAAACTCGAGTCAGGTCAGGCTAAAGGCATGGTTCTTACTCAAAAATGTCTAAAATGCTGTCATTGAAAGACATTATTCCCTAGAATTTATTTTCATTTCATTTTTTCATTAAATCTTTGTTAAATCGTTTTGAAAATGATTAAGAAGTTGTTACCTGCACTTGTTTTTCCTCCACTACTTTTTCCTCAATAATACTTTGTGGTCAAGTGGGGAATTGCATCTCTAGTAGATCCAAGTGTAGGCCATTTATATTTTCTTCCCAACTTCTCTTGCCTTTGTGTGCACTTAAAGTGTATTGCAATGTTTGGGTTATCATCCAGCTACGACTGACCACTTGGCTGGATACACACTTTATGACCTCCCTTGCATCCTTTAATAGGATCCCCAAACACAAGGTACAAAGATTCCCTAGGTGATTAATTTCTCCTATTCAATTTTTTTCAACATATATTCTAAGCATATTTTCTTTCTCTTTTTATCATTTCCTTTTAAGGGCAACTTCAAAAGGCCACAGGGAGATCACATATTCTTGTGAATGTAACTGACACTTTTAAATTCTGAAAAGTGCCTTTACTGTAAGGTACCTCAGCAGGGGGAGTTTCAATCATTGCTAGGACGTCTGATGAGGGCTTATCCAGGAATCAAAACTCGAATCATGGCAGGCTAAAGGTATAGTTCCTACTCAATAATACCTAAAATGCTGTCATTGAAAGACATTGTTTCCTAATTTATTTGTATTTCATTCTTTTAATGAATCTTTGATAAATCATTTTCAAAGTGATTAAGAAGTTGTTACTTGCCCTTATTTTCTCTCCAATACTCCCCCCCCCCCCCCTCAATAATGATAAACCTACATAGGTTTTGATGACTGAAGTTCCCTGGTATTGATGATGGAAGAATGTTAACACTTGATGCATCAGTACCGAGGAAACACTACCTGCAGAACTGCTATGTGATCAGCATGACAATTTTAACCCTAATTTTTGATATTCCGTGGTATACGAGATTGGAAAGGAAATGAGACAGTTTGTAAATTGCTCGAAGTATGAAAGTCAGTCATATGTCTTCATCCAAGAATAAGTGAGAAATGCACAACCAGAGCCACCTTTATCATCACCCCAGTACCCAGTAGAGTAACGAGTGCAATACAACATGACAGCTAGCCCTCAGGACCTAGATCGGACTCCTAGGCTATCTGTAGATCCAGGAGTACAGACCATCTAACTAGATTCATATAGCCACGGTCAGTTTTGTTTTATATATATATATATATATATATATATAATTTCTACCAAGCATTGTGAAAGCCTTTAAGGACTACGCTCTTTCCAGGATCCCTATCACCTTTGACCTCTTACAAAGAAAAAATATTTTGATGGGGCTTTTCTGTTTAGGAGTTTGTGTGTGTTTGTTTTTTTAGAGGGAGAGGGTTTGTTTTTTTTAGGGGTCAGTTTTTATGCTTTATTCTGTTCACTTTTAAATCATTTATTTTTCCCCATTTACTTAAATTTTGTTTAGTTAAATTTTGGTTAGTTTCATCTTGTTTTGTTTATTGTTCTCTAGTTAGCTTTATCTTAGTTTCGTTTTATTTGGCAGGATTAATATTTATCCAGTTTGATTTTATTTGAGTTAAGGTTTGTTCGTTTTGGTTTAGTTTTTATCCAGTTTAGTTTTTTTTAGTTTACTTTTGTTCGGTTTCCTTTATTATTTTTTTTTATCTAGTTTAGTTTTATTTGCGTTTAGTCTTGCTCGGTTTGGTTTGTTTTTATACAGTTTAGTTTTGTTCGTTTTTTTTTTTTTTTTTTTAATCCAGTTTAGTTTTATTTGGATTTTTTTTTTGGTTTGGTTTGTTTGATCTTTTCCAAAGTATAGATTTATTTCGGCTTAGTCAACTGTTCCATTTTGTTTTAGCTGTTCGTTTTGGGTTGTTTTTTTTAACGTTTTCTGTTTAGGTTTATTCAGTTTGCTTTAGTGCAGGTTTGTTTGTTTACTGAAGTTTAACTTTAGCTCTAAGAGATTTTATAATTCATACATTTTTGTTTGGTTGAGGAGTTTTACAGTTTATTCAATTTTATTTTTTGAAGCAAGAGGTCATACAGGAATCAGGAACCTGGTGTCTTAGTAATTGCACTCGCATTGCTAAAATCTACTCCGTTTTCTTTTACTACCAATCACGCTGTAAGCTCATTGGCTCAATTCGAAGCCTCGGAAAAAAAAAATCTGAAGACTAAGTGTTGGAGCAGTAAAATAAATCCATTCCGAAGACCAAGACCAAAGAACATTCACTTTTGTTGCAGAACTATGACCAAAAAAACCCTAAATATGATTGCCTTAAAATTTTCCAGAGCTCGAGTAAAGTGTTGCTCCAATCCATTATCTACAGAAGGAAGGGATCATATGCCATCACATCAACACTTCACAGGCATTGCATTCCAGTACTGAATGCACCGCATTTTGAGAGTCCCATAGGAAGGTCCATGATTGTTGGGCAATATCTGATTAAGACATCACAGATGTGTCTCACACACACACACACACACACACACACACACACACACACACACACACACACACACACACACACACACACACACACACACACACACACGTGCCAACCCAAGTTCGAATCCTGTTCAAAGAAAATTTTCTCCTGCAGTGAACTGAAGTGCTGGCTCTGAATATCTGCTGATTCAGATATAGGGGGAATGTGTTCAATATAACGTAATCAGACAATAATAAATAAAGTGAATACTGCAAATGTGATTTTCATGTGTGGCAGACACGTGAGCGTTCAAACCTATTACGCTTCTCAAAAAGCAGATGACAACATTTGCAAAAACCGCATGCTCACGGGGATTGGGTATAAAAACAAAAAGCATCGGATTGCTTGTTTTGTCATCCTCGAAAGAAAGAATTTAGATAAAATGAGAAATGAACAAATAAATATTTCAAACTTGAAATTGTGCCATTCTACCAAAATAGTACGCACACACACACACACACACACACACACACACCACACACCACACACACACACACACACACACACACACACACAACACACACACACACACACACACACACACACACACACACACACACACACACACACACACACACACACACACACACACACACACACACACACAGAGGCAGAAATATGTCCTACAGAACTAACTAAATCAATGATTAACATCTCATCTTGCCCACCATGGGAGCTTCAGAGAGCTAATTTTGACTTAAACTATTCTTCTTTAACCAAAAAAGGTAATGTAAATATTCTTAGCGCGTCAGTAAAAGAACATATACAGACTGCATATCCAGAACATCTAAAAATCTACACTGACGGATCACTTTTAAACAACAACGAGGCGGGAGCAGCTTTTGTAATCGCATCATTGAAAGTAGAAAGATCTTTTCATATTGGGAAAAATCGATCTATTTTTACAGCTGAATTATCTGCCATTTTGATGGCTTTATATTTCCTTCTAGATTTCCCCAAAGACATATTTCAAACGCTTTTTTTGTGTTGATTCCAAGTCGGTTTTACTTGCTCTAAAAAATTCCAGTTCAAAAGTGAGACAAGATCTCATAACTGAGACTGGACATCTAATTCATTTTTGGATGTTACGAGGCACCTGTGTTACCTTTTGCTGGATTCCTTCGCATTGTGGTATCTACTTTAATGAAATAGTTGACAAAGTAGCAAAATGTGGAGCAAAGCACACTGATGGGTCCTGCAGCATTAATGTCCCCCTTATCTGTTCATGAGGGCTATAGCATGTTACAAAATGCATGTTGGAAACATTTTAAAAAGAAACAAAGTATTGGTTCTCACCAGAATGATGATGAAGCCTAACCCATTTATTATCTTTTGATAAGATCAAATGCCGTAACTCTCGTGAATATAGAAATGTTGTATCTCTTATTTATAGATTCAAGCTAAATGCTTTTAGATCGAAATTTTCAAAAAAAGCAACATGTATATGTGGCGAAAATATTACAATAAGTCACATTCTTTTAGAATGCAGAGATTTGAAAAACTTTTTACCTGTTTTCACATATGTTTGCATAGAGCAAATTCTAAAAGACATTTCGCTAATGAAAGAAATTGTATTGTCATTAAGTCATAGTCCTATTATCAGGTTTTTATAGTTTAATGATTTTTTTAAAAAACTAGTTAGATGAGTTGCAAAGTTAGTATTTACGATGTTATTTCTTTCTTTTTATTATTCTTGTTCAATGGTTTTAATTTTTGGTTCTTATAGTTGTTTAATGCAGAAATTTAGTTATGTGCTCATCCCAACCCCCCCCCCCCCCCCCCCCCCCTCCATACACACACTCACTCACTCATATACACTTTCCCGTCTGATATCACTATTTAGTGGAAGGATGTTAAACTGAAGAACTAACAAACTACACACAGACACACAGACACACAGACACACAGACACACAGACACACAGACACACACACACACACACACACACACACACACACACACACACACACACACACACACACACACACACACACAAACACATACACACAC
>CM060328.1:12188715-12198715 GCA_030674155.1 Stramonita haemastoma | reverse complement strand
GAAGATGATAGGAGAGAGAGAACAGCAGACAAATGCAGTGTAGACAACATACGTAGAGCCAATGTGAGAGAGATCGAGAGAAAGACAGACAGACAGAGAAAGAGAGAGAGAAAGAGAGAGAAAAAAAGGGACAGTGAGAGAGAGAGAGAGCGAGAGAGAGAGAGAGAGAGAGAGAGAGAGAGAGAGAGAGAGACAGAGAGACAGAGAGACAGAGAGACAGAGAGACAGAGACAGAGACAGAGACAGAAAGACAGACAGACAGACAGACAGACAGACAGACAGAGACAAACACAGATACACAGACAGAGAGAGAAGAAGAAGAAGAAGAAGAAGAAGAAGAAGAAGAAGAAGAAGAAGAAGAAGAAGAAGAAGAACAACAACAACAACAACAACAACAACAGAGAGAGAGAGAGAGAGAGAGAGAGAGAGAGAGAGAGAGAGAGAGAGAGAGAGAGAGAGAGAGAGAGAGAGAGAGAGAGAGAGAGAGAGAGAGAGAGAGACCGAGAGAGAGAGAGACCGAGAGAGACAGAGAGAGACAGAGAGACAGAGAGAGAGAGATGTTCATCATAAACGAACAACAGTGGAGTCCACTTTATATTTCTACTTTTATTTTCTTTTTCTTTTACCTCCCTGTTTTTTTCTTCTCCATTCTCTTGATTAAAGAAAGAAAAACAACATAAAACCTTAAAGCAAACCAAGCTTCCATCAGCTTAAAATCACCCTGATCATCACTATTGTTACCACCACCACCCTCACCATCAACGACAACAACAACAACAACTAACCAGCCAACCACACCTCATCACCCACCCCCACCATCACTACCACCACTAATACCACCACAGTCGGGAACATCACTAATATCACCACCACCGTCACAACATAGAACGACAACAACAACAACAGCAACAACAACAAAACCTCTCCCCCTTCTAATCCTCATAAGCTTTTTTCCACGTTGAAGGCAGATAATTAGTTCTGTCATGTTGTCTCGTGACTTGCACGTGCGTGTTGTGTTGTGTCGGTGGGTTGGCCAACCAACCAACCGTGTAACATCGCTGTCTAGACAGTTCCACAAACAAAATCCTAAACCCCCGGCGGCTTCCAAAGTGGCACTGGGAAAAAAGACAGCGAGTCTGATTGAAGAGACAGAAATCTTGATAACTCCCCTAAAGAAAGTTTATTTACGGGGCTAAGTAATCTGTCCGGCCTGTCTCGTTCAAGTACAAGTCTCACGCACGAGCAGAGAGAGAGAGAGAGAGAGAGAGAGAGAGAGAGAGAGAGGGGGGGGGGGGGGGGGGGAGGACCAAAGGAAATCAGATTTCGAAAATAACTTTTTAGTCCTCAAAAGAATTGTTAATCACTTTAAGTGTCTGAACCTAGCTTTTGGGGAGAGAGCTTTGCTTTGAAGGTTTGATTATTGTTACGAGGTTCAGGACGAGTACCAGTTCTTGCTTGTGTTTTTTTTTTCTTTTTTCAAGTCAGAAGATTAAGCTGGTTACACTGTAACGCTCTAACCACCAGGCTATCCCCCCCCCGACACACACACTTCATGACAATAGTCCCTTAACACACATAGTCTTATGGACGGTGCACGGCCTGTGCTAAACACGAGCTCAAAAGGTAAAGGAAAAGGTGTCTCATAATCTATGTGGTCGTAAGGAAGCGAGGCATCAGAGACCTCAGCTTCTCTAGAGGCCAGCATGTTGAAGGCGGCGCCTATCTCCTCTCCCTCGCTGCTTTACCTTCCCTGACCCTAAAGAGGGCAGGTACCCTTCTACAGCTGTGTGAACTAGGGGACTGTACTCAAGCCAAGGTGTGTAAACGGTCACCCATATAGTTGTTAACCACGCACTATGCTGATTAACTTTAGCTAGGGGAAAGCGAGTGCTCTGACCAATGCACTGAGCTAACCAGTGGTTAAGTGCAAATACCTGACTCTCTACATAGTTTTTTTTAGGTACATTCAGAGATGTTGTCTATCCATCTCGTTTTCTGACTAGCTGTTTATCTACTGAGCTAACCTGTGGTTAAGTGCAAATATATGACTCTCTACATACTTTTTAAGGTACATTCACAGATGTTTATCCATCTAATTTTCTGTCTAGCTGTCTATCTACCTCTCCCTTAAATGGTTTGAGTATTTCATTTGAAAATCAGTTTAACGCAGAGGGATGGATCTGACTCGATGTCTTTTCCCAGGTACTTGCCTCTGACTCTAGGACAGACAGGACCACTATACCAGTCAATGGACTACATTTCTTATTCTTGATCAGTTTTTCTAAAAACGGAAGAGAAAACACAAGGATAGCCAAAAATCGTTCAGACTTTGAGATATGTCTCTGTAGTCAAAGGGTTAAAAAAATCGACTGGCCAATTTTAGTCAACCAGTCCTTCCCTTTTCAGACTTCAAGGAAAATGTTTGCGGCACTGTTTCTATTTCTTTTTCCTGTTTTTCTTTCTTACTATCAACGTCCTTGCGCTGTTCCAATTCAAGAAAATAATTAGCCCCAAAAGATTCAGATTACACCGACCTAAGAATTGTATTAGCTTGTCCAGAGCAGACACATGTGTTCGACCTGGTACATCTCGTGACTGACACGAGTGTGAATTTCAAAACGTCAAGTACGTGAGAGGCCTCTACCTAAATACTAATAAGAGAACCCACAGAAAATAGCGTAACAGATGGAATGTCTGTATAATTACTCGAAAACTTATTTTGGGAGGTACGTACACACATTACAGAAAGGTACATAGTATACAATCTTGTCTTATTTTGCTTCTAATATTCGAAACATTCGGGAATTTTCTTGGAAGTTTTCAGGTCTGTCCAGCTGGCCTCTTCCTACACATGCCGACTTCAGAGCAGCTCATTTATTTGTACAGGTAGCATGCTGGCGTCTGGTGAAGTAAGGGTGGGAATTTTTGTGATCTCCAAGGTCAGCTTCAAGTGCAGAGCTGCCAGTGCCTTAATTCCTTTTGTAGATATACACATGCAGAAGATAAACTATGCATTTTAAATAATCCCGTAATTTGTGTCAAGTGTTTTATGGGTTACACAAACAGGAAATATACTACAGATATAGTTCCCAGCACTACAGTTGAAGGAAAAAGTCTTTCAGTAGCATACTGCATTGATACAGACACCCACATGCATCTATGTATATAGATCAAACACATACATAAACAGAAAAAGACCCAATTTTGTTAAGCAAACCACCAACTTTAAGTATATCTTTGTAAAAACAAGATAAGAATTGATGCTGAACTAGAATCTGAATGGATTATTTTATTAGCCACAGCTGCATTCTTGTTGCCAAAGGTTCTGCTTCCTTGTGTCCAAAGAAAGAACCCCTATCTTTTCGTGCTACTTCCATCTTTAAGCCAGTCCTTACAACATATTTCTATGGCAGATGTAGACTGCCGAAAAAAATCAAAACAATATTTTCATGTCCTTATTATCATCCCTCCTCTCCCCTTTTCCATACTCTAAAAAAAATGTCCTTGTGCTACTCCAGTTCCACAATAATGTAATAAACCAACAAAAACAAAAGATTCAGATTTATAGCCAAGGACTGTTTTAGCTCATCCAAAGCAGACACACGTGTTTGACCTGGCACATCTCGTGACTGGCATGTGGACGATCTCGAAAAGATAAGCCTTGATCAGACGAAATTAAACTAGAGCCCAACCTGAAAAACAATGATGAGAATAAGAGAAAATAGCTGGACTGATTGAAAGGATTGGTACAGCCATTCACATCATTTGCTTTCAAAGGTACGTACTTGTATCCCTCCCAAAAGGTGTTATATAGCATCCAGGTCATTATTTTGTTTAAAAAGCACTCAATCCTTCTCTTTGTCCCCATCATAAGTGCACCTGACTCTTCAGCCCAGTGCATTTGATTCAGCATGAGGATAGATTTGTTATCTTTTAAGTCTTTCTGGTAAAGAGGCTGGAGAAAAGATCAAGAATGCAGAAAATGGACGAGGAAGAGATTACACGAAGAAAAAGAATGAGACAGAAATAAAGAAAGGGGTAGAGAAGGGGGAATTCCTAACACAGATTTTACTGAACATTGGGGGAGGTAGTTACACTGACAAGACCCATGATGAATTTAAAGCTGAATGGATGATTTCATGTGCCACAATTTTATTTTTGTTGCAAGGTTTCTGCTTCTTAACATCCAAAGAAGGACAACCCTTTTACCTGTGCTACTTTGACCTTAATGCTAATCCATACAACACATTTGTGTGGCAGAAAATAAACTGCAACCCCCAAAAAAAAAACCTCATATTCATGCCTCTTATTTTCATCCATCCTCTGCCTCTTGTCCTTGCTCTAGAAAACATGTTCTTGTTTTGCTCCACATCCCAATAACGTAATTAACTAAAAACCAAAGACTCAGATCACAGCTAAGAACTGTTTTAGCTCATCCAAAGCAGACACAGGTGTTTGACCTGGCACATCTCGTGACCGGCACGTGGGCGAATTCGAAAAGATCAGCGCTGCTCAGACGAAATTAAACTAGACTCCATCCAACCTGAATAGCAATGGTAAGAATCAGAGAAAATAGCTAGACTGATTAAAAAGACCTATACAGCCATTCACAACATTTGTTTTCGGAGGTACTTCATCCATCCAGGGACGGAGTAGCTCAGTGGTCAGAGCACTCACTTTCCTCGAGCTAAGATTAAGCAGCATTGAGTGTGGCTGCCAATTGAATGGGTGACCATTTCGTATCCGCGCCTTGGTTTCAATACAGATCCCCAGTTCACCCAGCTGTAAATGGGTACCTGCCCTCTTCTGGGTCAGGAAAGGTAAAGCAGCGAGGGAGGATAGATGGGCATCGCCCTCAATATGCTGGCCCTAGAGATGCTGAGGTCTCTGACGCCTCGCTCCCCTGCAACCACATAGGATATGGGACACCTTTACCTTTAAGGTTAAGCAGCATTGATCCTGGTTACCAAAATGAGTGATCGTATGCTGGGCGTCGCCCTCAAGATGCTGGCCCCTAGAAAAGCTAAGGAGGCTGACACCCCGCTCCCAAACAATGGCATAGGTTAGGAAAACACCTTTACCTTTTACACCCCTCTTGCAAGGTGTCACATGTCGTCCTGTCTTAATTTTCAAACACTGAAAATGCATGTGAATAATCATAGGAATTGAACATTGCCTACTTTGAGAAGGTACTTTTAGTTATTGGGCTAAACTTAAATCACAAAAATGCGCAATGCAAAGCAAATGCACGAATGCATACACGCATACACATGCATACACACACACACATGTACATGCAGGGTTACAAATACACACACCTGTGCGCACAAAAACACTCGCGCGCGCGTGCACGCACACACATACATACATACACACACGCGCGCGCGCGCACGCACGCAAGCACACACACAAATACGTAAACAAGCACGCCTGAAAACACACACACATACACTCACGCGTACGCACGCACGCACGCACACGCATACACACTGTGCGCATGTGGATATAAACTATCTGCAAGATTGAATAGCTATACATATTTACAAACACATATAAAACAAAACTATAAAGGTATACACATTTACAAACACACATAAATAAAACTGTAAAAATATAGTTACAGACACACACAAAACAATACTGTTAAGATAAACATATTTACAGACATATACAAACTTTTTGAAATTCATCAGATGACGGATTCACATGACCCACACACATAAAACAACATTATTGTGAAACTAATATGGTAAATCATATTGACTGAATGCATCACAACATGAAAAAAGAAGTGTTCTGTATTCTCAAAGATAATACAAAACAGAGACACAGAGAAAGAGGCAAAGAAAGTCACAGAGACAGAGACAGAGAGATACAGATCGAAAGAGAGACAGGAGGAGGGAGGGAGGGGAGAGAGAGAGAGAGAGAGAGAGGAGAGAGAGAGAGAGAGAGAGAGAGAGAGAGAGAGAGAGAGAGAGACAGAGAAGAGAAGAGAGAGAGAGAGAGAAGAGAGAGGAGAGACAGAGAGAGAGAGAGGAGACAGAGAGAGGGAGAGGAGGGAGAAGAAGAGACAGAGACAGACAGACAGAAGACAGACAGAAAGACAGAATACAGACATACAGATAGAAGGAAACAGTAAAAGAGACAGAACCGTAGAGAGACTAAGAGAGACAGAGACAAAGACACAAAGAGAGACAGAAACACAGAGAGAAAAAGAGAGACAGAGACACAGAGAGACATAGAGAAACACACATTTATCTATTCATTTATGATTTTATTTTAAAGATAATAGAATAAGCACTCATGTGCTTTTTAACATTCAGTCCCCGTGTGTATGTAGTTCTGTAAATATTGTCATCCGTTCCCACTGGGACACAATTGCCTAGCCACATTTCCGAAAAGCGGAACGGGTTTTAACGTGTGTGCAAGATGTTCTGCGTGCGTTAGCACACAAGACCTCGGTTTATAGTCTCATCCGAAAGACTTTTTGGGGAGAATGGAGTCGGCACTGATGTTAACTCTAGAGAAAAATTAAACTTAAACGAGACTCAAATCCGGGTCAGCGGATCACGAGAGCATCACTCTGACCACCTGGCTACTATCCCGAGAAAGAAACAGAGACAAATACAGAGGCAAAGAAATAAAACCAGGAAGACAGTCAAATAAGCTAACAGACATACAGGTCGACATGAAGACAAATTAACAGATAAACAGTTTAAATATATGACAGGAAAAAAGCTAAACCAGCCTCGACGCCAAACAAAGTTAATACACATCGAACAATGTTTTCATTCTCAGAATAGAAAACCTCGATCTACTTAAACAGCTTACTCTTTTTCTCCCCCCCCCCTCCCACATTATAACCCCTGGTTTTCTCCTTCTGGACACACACACACATGTATGCATGTATATATATATATATAATATA
This sequence comes from Stramonita haemastoma, assembly GCA_030674155.1. Classification (NCBI taxonomy): domain Eukaryota; kingdom Metazoa; phylum Mollusca; class Gastropoda; order Neogastropoda; family Muricidae; genus Stramonita; species Stramonita haemastoma. The sequence continues at coordinate 12,191,787 of CM060328.1, read as the reverse complement.
TATATATATATATATATATATATATATATATATATATATATAAAGTCCTTCGGATGAGACTTTAAACCGAGGCCCCGTGTGCGAACGCACGCAGAACATCTTGCGCACATGTTAAATCCTGTTCCGCTTTTCGTAAGAGTAGGCCATCGTGTGCCGGTGGGAACAGATGACAATATTTACAAAACTGCACACACACGGGTACCGGATGAAAAAAAGCACATGATTGCTTATTCTGTTATCTTCGATATAAAAGAATAAAAGAATAAATAAATAGATAAATATATATGATTTTTATGCACAGACATAGCTGTCCTAATTAGCTCAATCGGCTTTTGAATATATAAAAAGATACCTGTTACATGCCATGTCTTTCTTCTTCTTTTTTTTAACCCTTTTCTGTCCATGGAGTTAATCTAATCTCAAGACTGCTGTTTCCTGTATGTCGCGTGACTGAGGCGTGTATATAATCTCTCTCTCTCCTTCTATGCACCTGCCAGGAGAGAGAGAGAGAGAGAGAGAGAGAGAGAGAGAGAGAGAGAGAGAGAGAGAGAGAGAGAGAGAGAGAGAGAGAGAGAGAGAGAGAGAGAGAGAGAGAGAGATTTGATTTGATTTGATTTGATTTGATTTGATTTGATTTGATTTGATTTGATTTATTCTTTTATGTCGAGGATAATGGAATAAGCACTCTTGTGCTTTTTTACATCCAGTCCCCGTGTGTTGCGTTTTGTAAATTCTTGTCCACGCACACGTGGTTTCTTACAAAAGCGGAACTGATTTAACGCTGTGGCCAGATGTTCTGCATGCGTTCGACACGGAAGCCTCGGTTTAAGTCTCCGCAAGGATTTTGGGGAGAGTGGTCAGCACTGATGTTAACTCGGTAAAAATCTCTCGACCGGACCGAACCTTGTGGTCGTCAGAATTGCAGTCAGCAAGTTCTGACCACTGGCTATCCGTCCCAGAGAGAAGAATCCTCGAGAGAGCATCGAACTGGAGTCGAGAAGAGAGAAGATGACCAGAGGCATCGAGAGAGAAGGAGAGAGAGAGAGAGAGAGAGAGAGAGAGAGAGAGAGAGAGAGAGGAGAGAGAGAGAGAGAGAGAGGAGAGAGAGGAGAGAGAGAGGAGAGAGAGAGAGAGAGAGAGAGAGAGAGAGGCTGAGCAGGGCATGGTGTATGGGATGCTTGCAGCAAAGTTGATGTACGTTCATTTTACTAAGTGCAATGTGTTTTGTTTCAGTTTTAGATTAATTGTGACGCTCCACCACATAAGGAGTCGCATGTACATCGTTTCCCATTACCTTCAAAATCTCTGCTTACACCTTGTCCACCATCACACAGAGAAAATCCACAGACAATTTCCTGCTGGTCTCGTGACAGGCACGTGCGTGTCAGGGGGGGGGGGGTGGGGGGAGGAGGGGAGGGGGGGGGTCAGCCCTGTCCGGCCAGGAGTAGGCTAGCACTGTCTAGACAGCGCCCTGGTGACCGATAATATAAAGTTCAGAGGGTAGACACAACGACAGCGAGACAAATGCACAATGATGTCTCTCACTTTGGATTAAAGCTTTACAGAGTCCAGCCTTCCTGACTCCCCCCCCAAAAAAAAAAAAAAAAAGAAAAAAAAGAAAAAAGAAAAAAAGAAGAAAAAAAGACTGCACGATTGTCATTTCAACATCTTCTTAAAGTGTAGAAAGAGTTGAGGAGGAGGAGGAGGAGGAGGAGGTAGAGTTCATTATCATCATCACCATCTTCTTACATCTCCTAATTCCAGTTGTTGTTGTTGTTGTTGTTGTTGGTTGTTGTTGTTGTTGTTGTTGTTCTTCTTCTTCTTCTTCTTCTTCTTCTTCTTCTTCTTCTTCTTCTTCTTCTTCTTCTTCTTCTTCTTCTTCTCTTCTTCTTCTTCTTCTTCTTCTTCTTTCCTTCTTCTTCTTCTTCTTCGTCCTTCCTTCTTCTTCTTCTTCTTCTTCTTCTTCTTCTTCTTCTTCTTCTTCTTCTTCTTCTTCTTCTTCTTCTTCTTCTTCTTCTTCTCCTCCTCCTTCTTCTTCTTCTTTCTTCTTCTTCTTCTTCTTCTTTTCTTCTTCTTCTTCTTCTTCTTCTTCTTCTTCTTCTTTTCTTCTTCTTCTTCTTCTTCTTCTTCTTCGTCGTCGTCGTCGTCGTCGTCGTCGTCGTCCGCTCAGACAGCAACTACAGTTGTCAGCCATAATTATTAGTGAAAATATGTTCAGCTGCTGTTAAGCGCCTGACAAGTCAGAACCTGTGCGTCCCACTTCAGCATGAGAGAAAAAGTTTATCTTTGAAGTTTTTTTTTCTGAAAAAGACAAGATAAATGTGACGGGAAGAAAAGGAACTGGGGAACAAAACAAAAAGAGGGGGGAAAAAACCAGGGAATTTCTAATAGTGATATTAGTCGGAGCAGAGAGCTAGGAGCTAGTTGTTTGTTTTTTTTTTAAAACTTTAAATGTGTGCATGCGCGTACGTGCATATGTACTGGGTGGGCGAGCGTGCGAACGTGCGTGCGTGTGTGTGTGTGTGTGTGTGTGTGTGTGTGTGTGTGTGTGTGTGTGTGTGTGTGTGTGTGTGTGTGTGTGTGTGTGTGTGTGTGTGACTTTTGAGTGTTTTTCTTTGTTTTGTTGCTGTTGTTGTTGTTGTTGCTGCTGCTTGTATTATCTGTAGGTATATTTTGTTTTTAAGGCTGTTGAAATCATGCTAGTTAAGTAATGTTAGAACCTGTGCGTCCGACTTCAGCATGAGAGAAAAAGTTTATCTTTGAAGTTTTTTTTTCTGAAAAAGACAGGATAGATGTGACGGGAAGAAAAGGAACTGGGGAACAAAACAAAAAGAGGGGCAAAAAAACCAGGGAATTTCTAATAGTGATATTAGTCGGAGCAGAGAGCTAGGAGCTAGTTTTTTTTTGTTTTTTTTAAACTTTAAATGTGTGCATGCGCGTACGTTCATACGTACTGTGTTGGCGAGCGCGCGAACGTGCGTGTGTGTGTGTGTGTGTGTGTGTGTGTGTGTGTGTGTGTGTGTGTGTGTGTGTGTGTGTGTGTGTGTGTGTGTGTGTGTGTGTGTGTGTGTG